>VZRR01003882.1:970156-1030052 GCA_013398015.1 Oreocharis arfaki
AAACTAAATAAATAATTTAGTTACACTCCTTGTGACTTCTTTTACTGTTTTCTGATTTTTTTTTTATTATTATGAATACTAGTTCCTTGTGGCACTGTACCCCCTTTTACTGATCACTTCCTGCCCTCTCCATGGGGTCTCTCTCCTTCCCCTGCCCCTAGTCCTGGCCACTCCTCGAGTTCTCCCTATTGGTTCCTGTATCCCAACTCCGCCCATGTACCACCCCTGTGCCCTGAAACCATTTGCCCATGTGCTCTCCCCGCCCCCCTGGCACCCGGGTAAACTGAGGCTCCAGGCCATGTGACTCTCTCTCGCTCTCTCTGCCCCTGGGAGCAGCCTGCCAACAGCTCCTCTCCTCTGCCTTTGGGGGCCAGCCCGTGTGCTGGCCCCAGGCTTTGGGGAGGCAGCATGGAATAAAGACCTTTGCAGTGCCATGAGGAGAGCCTTCTCACCTCCTTTGCCATCACTGAAGTTGCAGGCTGGCAGCTGGAGCAGCCGTGCGGGGCGTCCGAGATGGACTGCAGGAGGGCAGAGAATCCCTGCCTTGTCCCAAGAAGCCCCCGCTGCGCTCCCAGGGAAAGCTGCAGCAGCTAAGCAACACCAAGCACTGCAACTGTTCCTGTTTCATCTCAGTTAATCAATTACATGGTTTTATAGGGTATCTATCATATCTCCTTTTCAATATGTATTTTACAGACTGAAAAACTCCAGACTATTAATCCTTCCTTAAGAAGAATCTTTAATAAACATTCCTAGTGCCCATGCAGCACCCCTTCAAATTCCTTTCTAGCACCTTGAGACGTGAAGGTGAGAACTGCACAGCAATGATGAAGATGTAGATCTTTTTTTGTTTGTTCCTTATTGCTTTCCATGAAATTCAGTTCTATTTGCTATTTTATACTTGAGCTGATGTTCGTACACAGTGGCTCCCTAATCTCTTTACTGATACTATCTAATAAAGGTACTATATTTTTAGGATTAGGTGTTATATAAACTTGTTGGTGGTGACATTATTTATTGCCTATCCACTCTGTTTCTATTGTCACAATATCTTTTTGCAGTTCTTCAGGGTGAGTTTTAACTTTAAACATTCTGAATAATTCTATATCAACAATCTTCTCTACTTCTCTGTCCAGTTTGTTTCCAGATAGTTTGTGTGTTGAATGGTGAAGTCCCAGAAAAGCCTTCACTGACAATCTCCTGGTTCTCCAAACTGTTTAGCTACTCCTACAATAGTGGATTTTTCCTATTGTATTTTTAATTTAAAATGGGGCTCTACTTCAGCCCCTCTAAGAATTTAGGTTTTTTGACAGCATTTGGTGGGTGACCCTGTAAAGAACTACATGAAATGAAAGCAGCTTGACCATTTCTATTCATATTCTCTCAGACTCTTCAGGAAAGTTGTATACAGTCTGAAGCACGACTTCCCTGGTTGAAAGCTGTGTCCTTGGTATATGACCGTGTGGTAAGACTACTGTATGATAATGTGCTAAGTACAATCCTAATGATCATATTTTTTAATGTATTTTCTGTAAACACACTTGACAAAGAAGTCAGACCTAGTGGTCTGTCATTCCTCAGATGTTCTTGGGAGTCCCCCTTTGGAATAAAACCCTACCTTTTCTACCTAACTTCCTTCTAGTCCTGAGGCTCAGTGAAGGGAAATAGTACATCCTGCTTCCTTCCATACAGAAGGTAGGCCTTGGAGGTTTGTTAGTATTTCTTCTAAATTTCTTCTATTTAAACTTCAGTTACAAGACCTTCAGCCCTGACAGGGGAACCTCCTAAGTTCCATTGTAGTGAACACTCCTGAAAATAGTTCACTTAGGTTTTATGATGGAGACTTATATTCCTAAGGTGTTCCTTATAAATCTCTGGCATCTGCTGACTATTCACACTCACTGACAGGTTTTGTACGTCAATGGAGTTAGAAATGGAGTGGTTTTGCTTTCGGGTAAGACTTGGCTCTGGAAAATAATTGTGTTGAATTGTCATATAGTATTTAACATTTGCTTTTTTAGCCCTGAAAAAAACCCGTACTTAAAATAGGATTAAACTATTTCCTTTAAAATAGTACAGTACATCTGTACCCATCTGAGGTACAATATTATCTTTCAGATCTTATGTTTTAAACTTACATTAACTCCCTTTGGTAAGTGCAATCTGTACATGTACTGGATGCTCTTTGCATGTCATGCCATCATTCATATTCTTAATGAAATGCTGATCTACTGATGCTTTGTACCACGTCCTGTTCTTCTGGGTTATTGCTACTCAAGCAAGTGACACGCCTGCAGCAACTGGCAGGAAATGTATAAAAATTACTGAGCAATTGCTTGGTGTCCCTATGAAAATTAGGAAACAAAAGTCTATTATTGCAGAGGGATATTTTTCATACTTATTATTTATGATCTTTGAGAACATGAAGGCCATTACAGCTGCATAGATATTAAGGGAATTATTAAGGCTTTGCCTTCCCACATTACACTATAATTGCTTTGCTGTGGCTGTGGTGCCTCTAGGCTCTTTAGTTTCCCAGCTTCTGTTTTGGTCACTATGAGTCAGTGATGGCACCACCTGCATTTTCATAAAGATTTTTGTTCATTTGTATTAGATGCTAAAAGGAACCTGAACTTTTAAGAAATATTGAGGCTGTAAGCTGTGTGCACTGAAATCAATCTCTCTCAGGCTTATATACATGTCTCTCTTACGGGGGTTTGGCTAAGGCCATAAAAATCCTCTCAGTCATTTTTTATATCCAGTTATCAAACATGAAATACAACAATAAATAAAATTGATCAGCACAGAATAAAAACATAATATATGATTTTCAAGTGGCTAACAAATCACAGAGTTCACGTGGTTTGAGCACTACAGAGCAATGGGATGCCGTTCTCAATGTTGCTGTGCTCTGCCTTCCCATGAAAATACCTCCTTTCTGAAAATCCTTTACCTTTCAAGACCTGACCCCCACCATTCACTATTTTTAGGCTAATTATTTAGCTTACTACGCTCCCTACATCACAAGCTGTGTCTTTCATCTGAGTTCAGATCTGGGTTTGCAAGTGCTGATTTTGTGACTGATATGAAACACACCTCCTCAAAATATATCTAGTTTACCATATCTTGAAATTTGGTCTGGGATTAGAAAAGGGTTTAAAAGCCAACCTTTGCTGTTTGTTTAAGTAAATCTTATCCCTGGGCTTTGTTCTGAAATACATAACTCCACCTTAAATTTTCCAGTGTTTGGATCTCTGCCCCTTCAGGCAGGGTCTTCTTAGCTGGGGGAGATTTAACAGCTAGTAATCCTCTTGTTCTGTCTCTGATTACCAAAGAAGACTCTGATTCAAATGATTGAGCATATTCCAGGACAAAGCACAGTTTGACCTTGTTGGAATCAATGGCTTGTTAGTCACCTGTCCAGAAAAGGACCTCAATATTTATAGAAGAGATCTCTCCTTCAGATATTTTTTTACAATGATGCAGTTATCACAAAGTATTTTTTGTCCAACCCAGGTACAAAAAAAAAAAAAAAAAAAAAGGTATTCAGAAAATCAGGTTTAGATTTACTTTTAATAAGGGGTTTCATTTAAAAAGTTTTTCCTCCAAGTTTGCTGCAGATCTGTGTCTTGGGTTCTACACTCTGCTACTCAGTGTCTTATGAACCCTAAGTTATAATGTCTGCATTTAATTTTTCTATGAAAAAATAGAGATTACATGATAATGTGATAAATATTGATTTTGAGGTGCTCACATATCACAAGAATA
The DNA here is from genome assembly GCA_013398015.1 of Oreocharis arfaki. Taxonomy (NCBI): domain Eukaryota; kingdom Metazoa; phylum Chordata; class Aves; order Passeriformes; family Paramythiidae; genus Oreocharis; species Oreocharis arfaki. The sequence continues at coordinate 973,925 of VZRR01003882.1, forward strand.
GATGTAATAAAATTTCAAACATTTACGGATATTACTGCAGCTGAAACTCTTTACATTATCCACTATGGGCCATTTAATGGAAATGGAGAATGGAATAAAGAAGCAAGATCAGTTTCTGATTTTTAGCTAAGAACAAGGGAAAGAGCTACAGACAGGATGTCCGACATTATCACTTTGGAAAGGACTGCTCTACCTCTTCATTCAGATTGCCAGTCCATGACTTACACAACCTCAGATGAAGAGCGTGGAAAAACCAAGACAGTATGACAGTATCCATACAATAAGAATTTTTTCCTTCATGGGGACAAAAAAAATCAGACTGCTGAGATGATGAAAAGTCCTCTTACTCCAGCTTTGTAGAGGCTAATGATTGTTTCATTAATCTTCCAAATATTAACTACCCTCTTGCATCTCCCAGAACATGACAGCTCCTTAAATCCTTCCAGCTAAAATGATTTGTGTTTGTTAAATACCCTTTCAGTAACAGCTCTTTAACTTCCTTTGGAGCCTAATTTTGTATGGAGCAGGTTACAGGGAGTACTTGAATAAGTGGCTGATAAGCATTTAAGACAGTAGATAGAGAAGGTTATAAGATTCCCGGCTAAGCATCATCAGAGTGCTAAGGAGAAAATGAAAGCCAAGTATTTCCTGTACCCAGGAGAAAGATCAGACATGGATTGATACTTGCTATTATTTTATTAACAAATGATAAAACCTTCCCAGCTCAGTGACTAAGAGTGTTCATTTGAGAGCTTTGTGTGAAGAGGTCTCTGATTTTATTTAAATGGTGTAGGAATGTTAACATGGTTTTCTTACACCCTGGATAGAGCTTTAAAAACAAATTTGCTTGGGGTTCTTACTAGTTTGGATCTTCCTCTCAATTTCTGGGAGACTTATTGAGGAGTGATGAACTCATTCTGCTGAATAAGAATTTTTAAATAATTTTACATATCAAAAGTTGAGTATCCTACCACATTGTAATGATCATCTGTTCTGTGAACATGTGTCTAAACTGAAGAAAATTTTGCCTAAGATATTGCTTACAGAAAGTTTACTTGTAATTTCTTCTCCTATCTATAATCTGTGATGAAATCTAGGGCTGTCTAAGGTGTGGGTCCTTTTGTGGCAAATGAATACTTAGCACTTTCCCTGAAGACCTGCACCATTAAATGTTTCCAGACATTTATTTGGGAGAGCCTTGAATATGCACATTTACAATGACAGTAAATTGACAGCACAAACGGAATTAATTCAAGTATAATGATGATACCCACCATTATATCCTGTGTGCAGCAGAGATTTTAAATAGACTGGGAAGAATTTATTGGCTCACCTGCTATTAATCTTATTCTAAATGGAAGGACCAGTGCCTGCTGTAAGTCCCTAAAAATTTACTGTGGGAATGGTTGTTTTAAGATAACTGTTCACAGCATTCTTTCTACTTAGAGGTCTGTCAGACATGTTTTGAGCTATAAATTTATCATTTGAGAAGTCCTGAAAATGCTCATGTGAAATTTCATTCTGTAAGGCACTGAATTAAACACTAAACTGAACTAAGGTGCTAACATTGCTTTCATATGCTAGAGAGCAAATCCTATTGCATAACATTAGATGGAAAGAGATCTTTACTGGAATATATCCTAATATGGAAGAAAAGTTGGTAATTCAGTGTCTGGAAGAAATAAAATGAATACAGCACAAGAAGGGAATAAACTCTTCTTTAGTTTGCAACTAGGGGATAAGATATCAATGTGTTTCTAATTATAGTGGAATAAATAAAGGAAAGAAACTCACATTTAGCAGAAAAAATGTTTAACTAAAATTTAAACATAACTTTACTCTCACCACTTGAAAATCCATATTTTACTCATACTTGATTTTACTAGTTCATCAGTTACACTGAACTCTGCACTCTGTCTAGAAAGCCCTTTTTAGAAATAGTATTACTATCTTGAAATACATTATTTTTTACAACTCTTAAATGTCGCGTATGTATGTCATACATACAAATGACCTTTCTGCCTCTCTGAAACATCAAAAACAACTAAAAGCACCTAGTTTTCAATGAAAATAGGTGTTTTATGACTGAAATAAAGGGAACTGAGTCCAAACCCTAACGGAACAAAAGCAATGAGATAGTCTCAGAACAAGCAATGAGGGAAACAGTGGTATATTATTTAGTCCTTTGAATGAGAGGCCAGCATTTCTAGTGTACATATTGGACTGCAGGGATTTCTGTTTACCTATATTTGAAGATGTCAAGCAGTAACTATGACCAAGTCTGCAGTCTGTTTCTATGTATAAAAGTCTTTACTGAGTTTATAACCTAGACTTCATCAAATTTCCCACATATTACTTAAGTGGCATCTAAGCTCTCTTTCTAAATCCAGCACATCTGGTATTGGATGAAACTAAACTTCACCATTTGGGCATTCAGAGATGAGTGAAGACATATGAATGGCTTGTATACAACATTCTAATGTGAAGATTTATGCATACATAGTTTTACCTAAACACGAAAACCGGAACATTTCACTGACTAGGTATGTAGATAGTTTTTCTGAGCAGCCATACTCAAAGTAAAAACAGGACTCACTACACTAGACAACATACCATCTTGCTTGACAGGCCTAAGTCAACAAAAACCAAAGGAGCTACCATGGGGGGTTTTATTCCATTTTGTTTTTTACAGGGAATGAGATTGTGTTGAATTTGGCACAAGATATATGTGGCAGATTTCTTTTAAGCATCACTGGCCAATGTTTATTTTTTCTCCTTTCCCATTGCTTGATATTCATCCACGACAGGATCACAAAAGATCTTCAGAAACCTGGGAAATATTATTTAATCTAAGTGATTAGGAGGAGGATCTAATTTTCAGGGGGTTTGTAGTTATCTGCCTGATTATATATTCACAGTTCTCTAAGAATCTCACTATTCCTATAATAATGACATCATTGTTGGTACTTCAAATATGACCTTAAGGTTAAATTTTTTATTTCCTTGGAACCTGCATGGTTTTACAGGATGAAAATAAAACATTCCCTTTCCAGCTGCGTGCCAGAAGTGTCAAAACTATTGTGATGCCCAGAGAGAGTATTTCATTAGCTTCTGATCAATTAGAACACTACTGCACAAAATAGTGTAGCTCTAATATTCATTGTGTCTAATTAACTTGAAAAAGCTTCCTAAATAAGAAATATTTTTTTCAATTGAGAGTGCTCATATAACCACACGAAAACAAAAACCTATTATTTCCTCAATATGAAAGATCAAACTAACACTAAAATTTCTCTGCCATCAGCAACAACTGTGGTGGTCGCTCAGCTCCACTAGGAGCAAAACATCCAAACTAGTGACCAAAAGCAGTGGGGTGAGGCCCAGGTTTAACATACTTTTCCAGTTATGGTAAGCCTCCATTCTCCCTTTCCAACAAGTTTAAAACTTTCCCTTCTTACTGGTTGTTGAACATTATGTCGTACTACTAAGTCAGAGTTATGCATATTCATAAGTTTCATTACTATGTATTAAGCTCTGGAAAATTCTTGGCTGTTCGACGCTTCATTGGTTTGTTGAATTGTCAATTTATTGTACCCTCCCTTCCTTATATCCCATTTGTTGTCGTACCCTTCACTCCTCCCCTGTCTTTCCCTGCCATTGGTTCCTCAAGTTTTCTCTGCCTCTCTCCTTTCCTGTATAAAACCCTCTGACACCCCTTAATTTTGGGCTTCTGTCCCTGCTCCTCTTCGGTGCGTGTCCCTGTTCTCCGAATAAACGGCCCGAAAAGCACCCAGCAGCCCTCCTTCTGCTTCTGTGCCTCGGCCAGCTCACTGCTCGCCACCTGTAGCTGGGGCCAGCTGCTGCTCTCGGAGCTGCAGGGCGTGCAGCGTGGGCTTGGGTTTGCTCCCTGGGGCTGTCAGCCTCTGAGGGCTGCGAGCGGCCACTGACGCCCCCCGATCCCGGCGACCCCAAGCGAGCGTCAAACAACCGTTGAGATACCCATTGTTTTAGACCCAAAAGTAACAAATTATTCTGTTACATACTTGCTGTAGTTCTAACTTCAATCAAAACTCCCGCTGTTCACAATCAAGAATTCACAAGTATTCCAAACTGACGAGTAATTTTTATTTGAATATTAATGCCGTACCCTATGACTGCAGAGCAGGAGTTACTGGTGAATTTGTATGTAAGATCCTGAGACACTAAGATACATAACATTCAGGACCATTCTTCATAATCTGAAACCATTTACATCTGGAAAGTTTACTTTCGTTATCAATTTGCACAAACTTGAATTCAGTCACCAAGAATTAAAATATTACCAAAGGTACTTCTGTCTAAAATCTTAATAGTTATGGTTCGATGCAACATCATTTCTAATCCCCATTTGAATTCAGAGGAACTTTTTTTTTTTTCAAGTTAAGTTATTTTGGGCTTTGTGTATTCTGTATATGGATCAATTAACTTTTTCTTTGTGAAAGTTTCATAAATCATCCGGAGAAGGAGTGAAACAAGAAAACATCAGTGCAGAAGATGTGCAAAATGCCATATGGCTGGAATCTTGAGCTACTTTAGCTAATAAAAAAAAGCAACAACTGCATTTCCAGCATATAGTGTCTCTATAAACTAATGGGAAAAGTTAGCAATTAAAACTCCTTCAAAGAGGTTACCTCTACAGAGCTCAAAAGCAGACTAAACTCAACGCAAACTTTTGCAGTGGAAGAGTTCTTGCTCTACACTGAGTCCTGGGACATAAACCTTTCCAAACCTTTCCCTGTTTTCCTCCTGTAATAGTCCCTTGGGTTCAGCCCTTTTGCATTGTCAAAAGACCATCCGAAGTTATTTTCTCTCTCTGCTTTTTTAGATTAAATCTTTAAAAATAGTGTCTTTGAATTTCTGTGTGCTGTTTGAGAGTTTTCTTCAACTATTCTACGATTCCTATAAAACACTCTAAAAGGTTTATTCTGTAGGAGCCCTCTATAAAATTCTCTTCGTATCTATAGATTTTCCTGCCTACAGATAAGCACCATTGGTGCTAACTGGGATAGGCTTTCTAAATTAAAAAAAAAAAAAAGTTACTATTTTGGGAATAAAAAAACCTCAAGCAAAACCAACAACTATCCTCCATCTTACATATACCTGTAACCTATACAGGATATACTTTCAGTAGAGTAAAGCAGAGATTGTGGGAAAACTTTTATTTTGAGTTTTCATAGTGACCCATCATTAAGACATCTCACTACAGTGTTACAGGAGAAACACTTTTACTACAGGGTAATGGCTGTCCAGGGACATTGCCATTTTATCAACCTGCGCCTGGAGCAAACCTTGCATACATTCATGTCTCTGTCAGTGTCATCAGTTTTTGTATACCACTAGAGGACAAACTTGATTTTGCCCCAACAGTTTGGCTCTGCTTGAAAAAAAGTCAAAGAAGGATTATTTCAGGTTTGAGTCCTGTCCTGGAGTATTGAGTAAGAAGGGTTCCTACAGTTTCTAGACAGTTTTTATGGTTTTCCACAATTCAAATACAGAATGTTACTGCAAAACCTCACAATATAACCCACATGAAACAGGAACCTACAAGGCTGGAAACTCTGGAAAACCTAGCACAATTGAGCCACAGCTGAATATGTATTTTGAACCCTTATTAGAATTCTGGTGTACTTTGTCGTCTTCTAGAATTCAGCTGCCTATGAATATTCACATTAGAAGACAAAACTAGTAATGAAAGTAGGGGGAAAAAATAATAAACAACAGATGAAGGCAAAGACTGACAGGTCAAAAGCATGAACATTCATCTTTAATCAATTTGTAAAAAATTCTAGCTATCAATTAACACCTGTCAGCATTCTTCAGGAATGGGTACAGCTGAAGTCTGTGAAACTGCCAATTTTGTTCTATCTTTGTTTATTATCTTATCATGCTACACTGGCCATTCTTATTACTTGATTTCTATTATTTGGGAATTTGCTATGACTTCCAAATTTTCCTTCATGCTGGTAAGGAAATCTTTAGATAACCCAGTGATGTTCAGGCAACACATCCCAGAGTTTAACCTCAAAAAGCATGTGCAGACCATATTTCACCATGGAAAATAAGAAGTGAGCATCCTTAGTACCTTGATAGCTATATGTTCTATCATTGTGTGAGGCTATTAATCACATAGAATTAATCAATATAATCAGGGCAGACAAAATTCAGTTCACAGACTATGAAGACATGGAAAAAATCTGAAAGTCAGTTACATGACATGTCTGGTCAGGCACACTGACTTCTGCAGGCTGAACTAATTTGATCTAATGGAACATAGTAGAAAGTATCTCTGATATCTGAAGTTGTCCAGGTTTGTTGGTTTTTTTTTTGGTTTTTTTTACCCTGGAAATTTCACCATAACAAAGCTAATACGCAGTATCTGCACAGAGCTAAAATGAAGAATTAATCACAGTAATTCTTTACTGTATGCTAATAATGTTAAAGTTAACATATTTTGCAAAGAAATAAAAAAGATAAGAAGGATAAAAGTGTAAGAAAAGCTGTAATAAAAATGTGTGAACTTGAAATAACTCTCATGCTCTCAAACATCAAATGTTTTATCCTCCCTAGGTTTCTATTTCTTAAATTTGAAGAGACTTTCTGTTGTTTTTATGAGTCAAGATAATTTACTGTTCCCAATCAGCATCCAAGCCTGCAAAGATCCAATTTAACAAAGCTGTTTATTATTTGTAAACAGTTATCAAATAATTCCTCAAAGTTTGCAATGCATTAAAAGGCAGTTAATGAAATGATGCATATTTTTTATTTCCTGCTAAAACTTTTTATCTCCTCAGAATTTTAGGGTGTTTTTATAACCCAGCTTGAAGTGAAATTGAATTATATGAAATGACTGATTGTCAAGGACATCTGAACAAATGAGGTATTCATTTTATTCAGAATCTATTGAAGGATTTCTTGATGTTTTTATTTAATTTGCTTCATATCAAGGAGCTAAGCTCCCCTTTGAGACACATCACAGAAGAAATAAAAGATTAATGAAATCCCAGTAAGTTCTTACAATCCTGCAGAGTTTGACAGAATGCCTTAATAATATTCAGTTTCTTTCTCATAGATAAATAGAGACCAATGTTGTCATTGGAGTGTTTTTTGTTACAAGCTGTCTAGTCCCCTGGGCATAGGTACTGTGTATACATCAAAATCTGAGAAGGTTGATAAATAAATCAGTTAGAGTATTTTGGAGTTAATGATACATATGTTTGGAGAATACAGACTATATAAATAGTTTTATTTATATAGAGCCATTTGTAAAAGCTGTTTAAAACCACAAGATCTTCCTGTGGTTTCTAACAAATGTGCTGATGGCTTAGGGTAATGTCAGTTGTGATGCCAACCATTGGAACTCGGAAAGATGCATGATTTTTAAACCTAAGTGAATATTTGAAAAGTTCAAAGTAATTCAAGTAATATTGTAACAAAAAAGAGCTTAAAAAGCCATATTCAAAATCACTTAACACAACTCAGCAAACATAGAGTCGAGTTTATTTTTAGGTAATTCGATGTTGTTTTTAATGCCGTTTTAAATTTCTCAGTTCCCTCTTGGAGTCTATTCCCAGCTGTTTCTTTCTTCATAAATTACTTTAATTTTCTTTAACTAGTGAGCACTAATTTTCAGCAGTTATTCTGTATTTTGGAGCATAATGAATGCATACCTTGAAAAGGTTGTCATCACTCTTTAACATTTGTCAGTGGATAAGGCAATATTACCTAAGGCCATTTGTGTGAAAATGAAAAAGTACAGTATGATTAATGAAAATTTTTTATTGTAATTCCAGACAGTTTTTTAAAGGCCCATATTACTGCATTATGTGGAGGAGGTAAAACCAGACAGATGTCTCAAATAATATGATTTAGGAACCAGTATTTTCAATAATAATTTTTTTCAAGGTAGGTTTATGAAGACTGCAAGGTTAGGTAGAAAGTTTCAGTCTCTTCCCTGAGAAACTTGCTCAGTCATACGGGAAGGCTAGCAATTTAATGTGAAATACTAAAGAATTCCATGACAATAAAGGAGCTTCTCATAAATCCTAACAGATTAAAATTAAGGCATGGAAACATAGCAGAAATTCATATGCGTGAAAAAATGAGTCAGGAAACTGGAAATGGTTGAGGAGATGTTCATCTATGTGCAAACACTTCCCCAAAACTCCAGCACAGTTCAGAAGGTTGGATTATCACAGTGGTGTGACAGCCAGCCGTGAAACACAAATTTGCTGGAGGCTGGTATTTACTACCCACTTGACATTTAAAAAAATCTGCCGAGTTTTCCTTCATGGATTTTTTTCTTGGCTCAGTGATGTAGGCTTGCTGCCTTTATCCTTATTTACTCTCTCAATTTCTTACAGTGTGTGCCTATGTACTGTCAGTAAGAAGTGGATAATTAATCTGCTGAATTTCTGCACAAGATAGAACCAAATAAAAACATGAAGAAATATCATAAAGAATGAATAGAGTAAGATATGAATAATAAATATGACAATAATTTTTTTTTTCAGAGTCCAAACAGATTAAAAAGGCAGTCAATGTTTGAGGGTTTCAATTTAAAAAAAAAAAAAAATTATCAAAAAGGTCAAGTTCACTATGTTAAGTCAGGAAAATGAAACACCTGAAACTCAATAATTAGCATAATTAAAAACCAGCAAAAGAAAATAGGAAGTGATACATTAAATCAGCAGCTTTTTGCAGCAGAGGCTACATGCTATGCAGAAGGAAATTTAAATTTGCTACAACGAATAAACATTAACTTAATTTCATTCTAATTGGTGAACATATTTTTAATTTACTCTATTAAACTAAATCATCTGTGTTTAAATCCAGCTTTTGCAATGTGTCTGTAGAATAGGACTAGTATTTGTTCAAGGAAAAGCTATAAGACAAAAGAAAACTCTCTCTCAAAAGTTACTCTCCCTTTCTCTCTTTGATTTATGTAGGAATGGATTCACCCGTGCTGATTTGCTGTGAGGAACAAGAAAATATAATTGAATGTGGAACATCTTGGAAAGAAGAAAAATATAGGCCATTTCCTCTCTTCCTTTGAGACATGGCAGAAAATATTTACACCCAGCTCTCTACACCCGTCTTTCAGGCAGTTACAGAGAGTGATAAGCTCTCCCCTGAACCTCCTTTTCTCCAGGCTAAACCCCAGCTCCCTCAGCCACTCCTCACAGGATGTCTTTTCTAGACCTCTACCAGCTTGATTGCCCTTCTCTAGACTCACTCCAGCACCCCGATGTCCTTTTTGCAAGTGAGTGGCCCAGAACAGGCCATATACTTGAGACGTGGCCTCACCAGTGCTGAGTACAGCTGGACAATCAGTCACTGCCCTGGGCATGCTATTGCTGATCCAGACCAGGGTGCCATTGGCCTTCTTGGCCACCTGGGCATATGCTGGATCATGTTCAGCTGCTGTTGCCCAGCACCCCGAGGTCCTTTTCTACTGGGCAGCTTTCCAGTCACTCTGCTCCCAGCCTGTAGCACTGCCTGGGGTTGTTGTGACCTAAATGTGGAATCCAGCACTTGGCCTTGTTGGACATTGTGCAGTTGCCCTCAGCCTATTGATCCAACCTGTCCAGGTCCCTCTGCAGAGCCTTTCTACCCTCCAGCAGGATCAACACTCCTACCCAACTTATTGTCATCTGCCAACTGACTGAGGGTGCACTCAAGCCCCTCATCCAAATCATCAATAAATTTGAACATTAAACACAATCAGCCCTAATGCTGAGACCTGACGAACCACACTAGTGATCAGCTGCCAACTCCATGTAGCCCCCAGTCACCATCACTCTTTGAGCTTTGCCATCTGGATAATTTTTGACCTAGTGAAGAGTGCACCTGTTCAAGCCATGAGCAGTTTCCACAGAATGCTGTGGGAGATGGTGTCAAATGCTTCGCTGAAGTCTAGGGAGACAACATCCACAGCATTCACCTCACCTACTGAGCGTACTGGTCATAGAAGCACAGCATTCACCTCACCTACTGGTCATAGAAGAAAATCAGGTTGGTCAAGCAGGATCTGCCTTTCCTAAACCCACGCTAGCTGCACCTGATCCCCTGTCCTGTACATGCTGTGTGATGGGACCCACGATGATCTATACACTCCATGTCCTCCTCTGGTGTCTAGGTTATTCTGATGGGCCTGTAGTTCCCTGGATCAACCCTCTGACCCATAGATGGGCCTTATTTTGCTATTTTCCAGTCAGCTGGGAGTTTTCTAGATAACCAGAGGACTGTTGGTAAATAATTGAGAGTGGCTTGGTGAGCTCTTTTAGGAGCTCCCTCATTATTGCTGTGTGCATCCCATCCAGGCCCATAGGCTTGTGGGTGTCTTAATTGGCACAGCAGGTCACTAACCATTCCCTCCTGGATTACGGAGGTATCAGTCAAGTCCCCATCCCGAACTTCCAGCTCTGGGAGTTGGGTATCCTGAGTACAACTGGTTTTGGCATTAAAGACTGAGAAAAGGAGAGCACTAAGTATCTCAGACTTTTTGTCATCTTCAGACGCTATGCTGCATTCTGCACCCAGCAAAGGATGGAGACTCTTCTCAGGCCTCCTTTTGCTGCCAGTGTATTTGGGGAAACTTTTTGTGTTGTCTTTAACCACAGTGGCCAATTACATCATCTGACATCCTGCAGCTGGCCTGCATGCCCCATGTGGCATTTGCCAGTCCCCTGTGGATGTCTCAGGTGCCTGAGATTATCAGTGTGGCAGTGACCACTGGGTTTAGGCAACTGAACTGAGCCCCAAGGAAACAGGCATTGCCTGTAAAGGAGATATACTTCTCTCTGTCAGAGATAGAACATCAGAACAGCAAGGTGGAGTAGCTGTTCTAAACAAAATACAGCAAAATGTGTCAATTTGTGCCTCAGCCTTTGCAGATCTAAATATTCTCACAATGTTGGGATGTTTTGAAAGAAACTGCCTCCATGAACAACTTTCCTTTGCCAGTTGCTACAGAAAATGCATGCACATATTGAAAAACAATAAAATCATGGCCCTTAAATTAATTAGAGTATATTTGCTTGGGTTTTTTTTTTTTCATGTGGTACCCAGAAATGATGCCTTTCTTACCATCATTTCTCAGTGTCAGAGGTGTAGGAGGACTCAAAACTCTGGCGTTTGTCACTGTGTTTTTTACCAGGCATATGTAGCTGCCAACATCGGATGTTTGCACCTTGGAGATGTAGAGATTGCCTGTCTCCTGAGAGATGAAGCGCCTGCTGTCTTCTGCCACAAAAGACGGGAATTCATTAAATACCCAGCTATAGATGATCTCTAAAAGAAAACAAAGAAAATAAGGGAAAGTAATTACAGAAATGATACTGTGTCGTGTTAATAGATGCACTAAATGAATGCTCATTAGCTTTATTTCAATAATCTATGGGGGAAAAAAGTTAAAGATTTTAAAAACTTTTTATTTGTTTGGTCTAGAACTGAAAAGAATATTTTTTTCTCTCCTTGGGATTTTGAAAATAGCGTAAATGTTGAATCCACAAGTTCCTTCCGAAGGCAGATTTAGTTCAGGTAAAATAATTAAATTATTCATCAGACTCAGAAAACAGCAAGGAGATATCAGATAATTCCCTTTTCTAGTCTGTGTAGTCTGTCGGGTCAAACCGATAATAATATCCAAGGAATTATTTTCTCTATTTGTTCAGATTTGCAGTGAAATATATCAGGATGATTCCTACAGAGCTATGGATGACTTCTGCAAGTGTCTGTGTATATAAACAGGTTTCATTCTGAATGTCTGTTTTTAAAATCCCTAGATTCTAATAACCATTCAACCTACCTTGCAGGTAATGTTACTGCATTATAGTTCTATCTTTTACATATGCTTAATTGAAGAATTTCTTAACCCTTCCTTTTTGCAGCTAAAATTCCTATGATCAATGAATAATTCCTTAAACCAAAACTACCAACTAATAAGCGACTTTTAAAAATAGCAATTAAATCCAGTCTCTTGGTTCTTATTTTTATCCCACGAATCGTCTATTTTGTTTACCTGAACATTATATACTTTTCCCTTTATACTCATAATAACTAGTTGAGAAAAAAATGTTATTTCGTATTATTCTGTATGAGATTATATCATGATATAATAAAAACCTAGATTCATTTATGTCTCAACATTAGAAGTATCAGTAAAGTTAATGAGATTCTGATTTAACAGGATATTCCTTGCAGGGAATTATTCATGTGGAGTTCCACCAACTCTGACTTTAAAGCCTTAACCCTATGTATACTTCTTTACACATTGTTCTCCTTTTGAACTTATCTTCCATTGTTTTACTCCTTCTTCACTCTTTAAAAAAATATTAGTCTCTACTTAAACTGGCACATTGGCTGTAAGTTTATTTTTTCTTTAATCTTCCCCCTGGATAACCTTCAAAACCCTGGCTTTAAAATGAGAAAAGCTAAAGCTAGTCCAGGGATGTAAAGTCCCCACTACTGCTCCAAGATGCAAACTGCTCCATTGATACAACAATTTCCAAGCTTTTAGACTGAAATTTCTTGTGTGACTACTCAGCTTTAGCAGCAAGAGGAAGACAGTAATTTCAAGTATGTCAGTCTGCTTCTTTCATACTTTCATTCCCATGACAGTCAAAATGTTTTCTTGATATAAAGTTAGCTGGAAGATGAAAGGGTCAAAGGCATGAGAGGAAACTGCAAGATTTAAACTTTGTTGTGTACTTTTCTTCTAACGATAGCAGAGGAACTAGTACAGCTGTTCTTGGTACAAGAGGCGTGAAACACGTAACATCCTAGCCAGGAGTGCACTTTGACTATAAAATTATAGAAAGCATTAGAAATTCCAGCTTATTTGTCCTTTCTATCCTTATATTGTACTGTCCCCTGACACGGGTGAGAAAGGAATAGGGAAACACAATGACAGCTTTTTCAGCCAATATAAGCAAACAGTGCATGCAGTGCTATAAAGATACAGTACCTTCTGAATCAATTTTTTACAAGTTTACTCTAGTTTTGAAATCAGATGAAAATTTTCTCCTGAAAAAGTGATGGTTTCCATATAAAAATGTTACGTTAAAGGACTGAATACACTTAGCTAACAGGAGGGGAAGACTGCTTCAAAATGGGGAATTAAACTGCACATGTTGACTTTTTGCTAAAATCATTTTTAGATTTATTAGTAATTTTGAGTGTCTATACAGGACTCTGAGGGATTAAGGGCTCTCAGAGAGTTCTCTGAGTGTTCAGATTTTCCTTCCTCTTCTGATGTGTTTCAGGCAAAATACTAATTAGCCCCAAATATGTCTCTGAAAATTTTATTACCACATTTTGCCATAATGTCTTATCTGGCAAAAAAAAGATTAATGCAGTTTAAAATTCTACAAAGTGATGATGGATATACAAGTTCAAGGAAAATGCATAGACTTTAACTGAAGATCTGTTACCAACTCAATTGGAAAGCAATCGGTCTCTCTAATTGCTCTGGTTTAAAAGTAGTTCAAACCAAATGCAAAACAGTCATCAGTGTGGGTTCACTGGCAGTTCACAAAGAAGAGAATTTTCCCCATTTGTAGTCTAAAACCACTCACAATTAATTATTCATTTATTAATTAGAATTAATACTAAGGAACAGATTTTAGGCAATAAATTTCTGTGCCTCTAAGGAAATAAAATACTTAGTCTTTGCCGGTGCTGAATCCGTGGGGATACTGTCATTTTGTCACTTGCTTAATTATTTTTGCTTTTAAAAATGGAGTGATGAATGAATGCATACTGGGAAACTGTACTGAGAAAAAAAAGTAACAGAACTCCTTCCAAATCTGAAACACAAAGCATTTATGCTATAAAGCTGTGGTTAATGCTTTTTTTTGGTGCAAACCTACAGCATCTGTATTCCAGCCAGGAGCCCAAACTGAAGTCCAGAAAAAAGTGTTAGCAGTTTACTTCTTGATCATTGTCAGGCCATTGACATCAAAAGAATTGCTCCTATTTTTCTTTTCTAAAAAGGAAAACCCCAGGAATACACTTTAAAGTACCTGAAGAATTCCACTGAATCCTCAGATCTGGAATTGATCCGGAATTCTTTGTCTCCTTCGCAGGTGAAAACCCCCTTAGACACTTCATGATTTTTTTCTCCTGTTAGAGCTGCTTAATGAGTTCAGCAGATTCTTAAATAAAATTTTAGGGGTCGTGTCCATACACTTTGCTAGGCTTCAGTGGAAATATCTCAGGAAAATGTCGCAGACCAGCCAGAAACAACCACAGCTGGCTTGGGATCTGGGGACCCCACAGTTTTTAGCTGACAGAAACAGATTGATGATCTTGCAGAAGTGATTTTACAAAAGGGTGTTCACAGAATGACTGCAATTAAGGGAAAATGGGTGTACCTTGACATTGATCTATTGTGCAAATATCTCACACTCTTAAATCTGCAGCCATAGTAGAGGATGAAACATGCATCGCTATTCACATTCTCGGACTCTGACTGTTTCTACTTTGCATGCCAGCAAAATTACAAGTTAGAGTTTGTAAAAAACACAGTTTCTAGCAAAGGCTGTCCAAGTACAAAATCTGGGGGTTTGTTTTGTTTTCTTTTGCTAGTTTGTTCTTCTACTGGCAGTATCATGCATAAGCAAATACCTGAATGATTGCAAAGACATATAAAAAATAACTAATAAAAAGACAATAACGGAGAATCAACATATAAAACATTGCTGTCTCTCTGCAGACAAGTGTGTCATCTTAAGTACATGCACAGTAAAATATTCTGAAACAAGAGTGGATGTAGTTACATATCACAAGTCCCACAGGAGTTCAGCACAGGAGCACATGCAAACTGCAAGAAGAGAGGCATTTAAATATTGTCTGAAATCCTATTCTTACAAAATGGTAAACTGCTGAGTGAACTTTCAGAATTTCAGAACAAGAAGCCTAAGACCAAACAGATGACACCAGGTCTGTTTGTACACATTTCACTGCAGTTTTCACTGAACTTCAAGCCTGAATTTTCCTATAATGGTTTATGTTAAAAGATTTTAGAACCAGTGTCATTTGGCTAAACACAAATACAACTGTCATTGCATTATTTTTTAATGGGATACTGAATTCCAGAAGAGGCATCTCAAGACTGACAAATAAATAATAATAACCTTCAAGAGATTTTGGAGCCAAAAGTCAGTGCTTTCAAAATCTAATTAAACCAAACCAGAACTTTAAAATCAGAGAGCGATTACTTTAGATATGGACCTTCTGAAGTCATCTATTTTTGAGAAAAAACCTAGTAAATGTTTTTTCCATGCTGTACACAATTTGCTTTCAATAGGGAAAACATAAGTTTAAGACAAAAGAGAAAACTAAATATTACAGTATACAGAAGTTTGGAGGTTTTTTAAGAATATGTGCTGAGTTTGTTTTTTATTTTTATGCCCATCTATTTTATTTTTAATGTGACAGTAATGGCAAAATCAAAAAGAGGATGCAGAGCCCTTCCAGGAAATTACAGTTGACTGCCAATACAAAAGAAAGTTTTCCATAGATACTTTTCATCAACACAAACAGAAACAGAGAATAAAAAGATGGAGAAATTATGTATTATAGAACAGTTGTAAATTGACTTTTGTCTCGTGGGCTGAAAAACTCTTCCGCTGCTAAATTCTCTTATATATAAAGTCTTTGTGTAAAAATGATGTAAGTCATTTTGGTAACTGCAAAATTGATCGTTCCTTTTATGAATGACCAGCCTTGTTTACAGAAGAATGTCTCTAAGGAAATTTTTACCTTTTTTTTTCTGAAGATGATTTGGAAAGCCTTCCTAATGTTCAATTTGTATCAGTATTTTATTAAGCACCTTTTAGTAGGCTATATAGGTGAAAATCTGGGTCGCTTGGTGATGAAGTAGAGAGAAGAGTTCATCTATTTCCTGCCGGAATGAATTTATAGTATGAAATCTTGCTTACTATAATTTCCTAAATGATTTTTGTAGCTCTATTTTCTCTGCTAAACAACACTAATTCCTAAACTGTCACAATGTGATGTACTTCCTGTAATGGATGAAGCTGCAATACTGACATATCAGCATTTTTCTTAGTGCTTTTGGAGATATTCTGATGCAGAAAATGTCAGTACTATGGTAATGCAAAAGTCTTTGTGTTGTTGTGGGTCAGCATGAGATAATGCCTGAAGTATTGTAAAGAGAGCTGTGCTGAAGCACTCAGATAGCACCAAACATTCACTCCTGTGTTTGTTACTGCCTGAATGTTTCTCAGATTTGCTTCAGGATTTTTCTCTTAAGAAATTGCTCCTTTCACCCTTTTAACATGAGGTTTCTGGACAGCCTTTTCACCAGTCGTGCTAGCTAAGTGGTATTTTGGGTGTAAGTGAAGACATAACAGGAAAGGTGTCATAGGAACTCTATTAAGGTCACTGAAAACCTGAATGTCCATAATATGGCTAAATTTTGCCTATTCAGGGGAAAAGCATGCAAAACATTGGTTCCATAATTGCATTTCTGCGGAGTTATGATGTCTGTACAAGAAATAAGTCTGGTTTTAGTCTTCTTTTTGTGATGTAGTGGGAGATCCTCTTGGAAAAATATTTTTGTTCCCCTCCATTTAGGATTTGCTTTCATTACTTTAATTCCACAAGATGGCAGTACTTGATGAATAAATGGTACTGATGCCTGATGGCACTCAGAATCTGAGATAATCTGGGAGTTGTAGAAACTCTGAAGAAGTTTTTTTCCTATTTTTTTAATTGGTAGGTAAAACAACACAAAGTACACTCGAGATTACAGGCTGAATTTACTATAGATAGCTATAAACGATGAACTTTGCAAGATGGCTTTGCTTTACCATTTAGAATTATTTTGTTTAAATGAAATAAACTATCAGGAAAAATACAGGCCTACATCTCCCCTTCTGAAAATACGAAGCCTAATTTTATATTAAGCCCAGTTTTCAACATTTTCCTCAAAATTGCTGCTCGGATGTTCTGTGTACTAGCCACAGAATAAGGGTGCAGTAGCAATGCTCTCTAATGATGGGGAACATGTCACATTCAGAGGGAAAGAGGCTTCTTTTTAGCTAAAATGAATGATAACAATGGGTTGATCCTCCAGCCTCCCACCACAACCAGATAAATAATTTTGGAGCATTTCTTTGTGCTGCTATGATTTGTTATCAGTGCTCATTAATCCTTCAAGAAAATATTTAGTGAACATAGTTTATTTGTTGCATTGTAACACACCCACATAGAGCAAACAGATATTGTCGATTTATCAGTTAGCAATGAAATTGCTAATTTCCTTCTCTGGGGGCTCTGTATCTACTGCTCACTTACCTGAAAAACAATTCTACCAAACACATATTTGTCTTTCTTCAGATTCAATTACAGTGATAAATCTCCAAATATTTTCTTTCTTGTAACCATTCACACAGACAATAACTAAAAATTTGCTAGAAAAGGTAAATGTACTGTCAAGATTCATCTTGTACTGGAGGATACAAATATCATATTGTGCTACCAGTATAGACAGTCAATGTAGTCTCATTTGTACTTTAATATGTATGAAATTTAGCCAGTCATTGAAACATATAAAGACTGATGAAATGTCTTTCTCATACGTGCACTCTTTAAAGAGATCCCACAGCATGCAGCAAAAAATACAGCTTTGAAAAGATATTGGATTATCATGTGTATTCAATTGTCATTGGTATGATTCTCATATTAGAAAAGAAACCTGTTCCAGAAAGTGTCAAAATACTGTTATCAAAACAACAGGTTATTCACACCCTTCTTTTGCCCTCAGGCAAGACCAGATATTCTCAGCCCAGCCTTAAAGAATGTCCATTGATTTATATTCCTAAATTTAGATCTTCACAACCTATTTCTTTGCTTGGATGATTAGAGAGTTTTCATTGATATTTGCCTACAAATTTTTAATACTGTTTATTACTTATACCAAATACCATATTGGAAGTATTGAAAACACATTATTGAAGGGCAATATTAAACTTTAACAGTTACAGTGGAAGACCATCATCCCTGTGTATACTAAATTTCCGTTTGCAAAGCTGGATCAGCCAAATCTCTTCAGCTTTTCTTCAGAAGGCCTGATTTTGACTCCTTTGCTTAATTTTATTATTTTCATCTCTACTGCTTTTCTACATCTTATAATGTAGAACTCAAAGCTGGACATCAACACCATTGAGCAGTGGAATAACCACTTCCACTCCATAGATAAGAGTTCTCTAAGGATGTCCTAGAATTCTACTAATGAATTACCCATTCTAGTAAGTATTCTGTACTTTTTGTAATTATATTTTTCTAAGGAAAAATGCTGTTTACTCACTTATTACTTTTTATTCTATTTGTATATTTGATCTTTGATAAGTACAGTAGTCTGCATTTTGCTGAATTTTGTGTCATTCATTGCAAGCAATTTCTCCAATGCACTGACCCTTTTTGATTTTCATTCTGGACTCTGCAGTAATTGTAACCTCTTGCGGGAGTCATTCTCAAATGCCAAATATGTTTTCTTTCCTCTAGGTCACTCACAATTTCAAAAAAATAAAATTAAATTTTATATGATTTGTTCTTGACAAATCGATATTGGATATTTCTTAATACTTCATTATCATCTTATTGCCTAAAAATTCAATGTTTAATCTCCTATTAAATTTAAAATATATTATAATTTATTATAAATTATATTATATTTTTGCAGAACTCAAGCTCTGACTATGAGCCTCCTTTATTAAGCTAAACAAAAACAAACAAAAACATCCAACAACAACAACAACAACAACAAAATTGATTTTCTTGACATACTTTGAAGTAATTTTTAAGATACTATATTCTCAGTAACCCTTTCATGTAAAGAAATGCTTAGACATACTTCAAGGTCATTCCATCAAATACATTTTTTTCTCTCGTGTAAATAAAGAAAATGCTTAAATAACATAAATTTATGGGAAAAAAAAGCTGATGCAAGAAGCAAATAAATTTGTGATAATGTTTAACAGAATTTTTTAAGGAAGAAAAACACTGAAAACAAAATTCTGACAACAAGGCAGACAAACTACGAATAAGAAGGTTTAAAAATATTTTTAAAGCAATTACAAGATTTTTAACACAACTCTGCTGCTGATNCCCAAACAAAAACATCCAACAACAACAACAACAACAACAAAATTGATTTTCTTGACATACTTTGAAGTAATTTTTAAGATACTATATTCTCAGTAACCCTTTCATGTAAAGAAATGCTTAGACATACTTCAAGGTCATTCCATCAAATACATTTTTTTCTCTCGTGTAAATAAAGAAAATGCTTAAATAACATAAATTTATGGGAAAAAAAAGCTGATGCAAGAAGCAAATAAATTTGTGATAATGTTTAACAGAATTTTTTAAGGAAGAAAAACACTGAAAACAAAATTCTGACAACAAGGCAGACAAACTACGAATAAGAAGGTTTAAAAATATTTTTAAAGCAATTACAAGATTTTTAACACAACTCTGCTGCTGATGTATATATATTGTTTGGTAGGAATGGAAATCAATTCTTATATAGAAAATTCCTGAATGCTCCATATAAACTGATGTTCTATGATTTATGACACACCAGTCAATAAAATGCCATTGTATATTGTTACTTGCTATGAAAAGTAGAAAAAAAATAGGTGGTAAAGAACAGTAAAGATAAAAAATGTAAATAATTAATACTAGAGAATCACTATTGAAACTACTGGAACATCTACAGCCAGCAGGACAAGGACAGGTATTGTCCTCATGTACTGGGCACTGCTGAGGCACACCTCCAATCCTGTGTTCAGTTCTGGGCCCCTCACTGCAAGAAAGGCACTGAGGGGCTGGAGCGTGTCCAGAGAAGGGCAACGGAGCTGGGGAAGGGTCTGGAGCACAAGTGCTGTGAGGAAGCTGGGGGTGTCTAGCCTGGAGAAAGAGAGGCTTCGGGAGGATCTTCTCAGTCTCTGTAACTACCTGAAAGATTGTAGCCAGGTCAGGGTGAGCCTCTTCTCTCGAGGAACAACTGAAAGGATGAGAAGAAATGGCCTCAGGTTGTGCCAGGGGAAGTTTCAATTGGATATTAGAAAAAACTTCGCCAACAACATTGGAACAAGCTTTCCAGGGAAGTGCTGGAATTCCAAACCCTGGAGGTATTTAGATGATATACAGCCATGGCACTTAGGGTTGCTGGATTCCTTGACTGTAAGAGTCTTTTCCAGTCTAAATGATTCTATGATTAGCAATTTCCAAAGACAAGAATTTGAGTTAATTTTGGTCTATCATTAGAAAGGTAATCTGGAAGATGCACATCATTACAAATTCATCAGTTTCAATCTTAGATGAAATAGTTCAATGGGTGATACGAGACTTGATTAATATCCAGTTTTAAAAGTGTGATATAATTAACAATATGGGAAGAAAATATATCTAACTCTAAATTAACTCATTTTTATCATTCTTTTTATCGACCAAGAGAGCAAAGATTCTCTAATGTATCTAGAATTCAAATTTACATTTTATAAAAGAACATGTTTATTAAAATAATTGGAATAACCTCAAAATTAACTTACTGTGCATTGAAGGAAATTAAAACTGACTGCAAAGCCTGATCAAGAGGACCAGATGTGGTATTTTTTGCCCTCTACTGCTGACCATTTTAAGAATTATAAACAAAACTATGCAGTTGTAATCACTGAGGTACAGGAAATACAAGATTTGGCAAGGGAAAATATGCAGAACAAGTCACTGGTAAACTGATTTGGATAGCTTATTATTATTAGAGCATTTTTATTGATGGAAATGTGTTGAATCTACAGCAACACAAGTTGATCGTTTCTTAATACTTTGAATGAACAAGAATTCTGTGGTAATGCTTAACTAACTTATATTCATATGAAAAGTGTGGACCTGGAAAATAAACAGTATATTGTTTAATGCTAGGAAAACATCACTGTCTAGAATATATGTGGAAATTATTTTCTCTGGCAAAACATTCAACAGAATTTAAAGGTTTTTTTTCCTTTTTTCTCCTTTGCACTTTATGTTTCTCTTGCTCTCTGATCATGCTATGACACTCGATTTTCTCTACAATTTCATGGCACTGGTGATAGTTACTTCAGCACTCCCTACTTCTTCTCTAAGTTTGATGCACTCGTTAGTACAATGAAAAATCCTACACCAGAGCTATGTCAGTTGCAGTGAGCCCCAGAAACCTGCACCCAAGGGGACTACTACTTTACATGGAAATTTCATTTTATGACTACTGCAATGATACCAATAGATAATGCATATGGAAGGAACAACCAGCACATTTTTCAAAACAAAAAAAGCTAAAAGTAGTATTAGGATGATGATCATCCAAATTTATAGAATATTGCTCCACCTTAGGTCTTTTTCAGCTGAGAGATGCAAAATGCATGACTTTCATTATTCAGCAGAAGAAATTCTGTCAAGCAAATTCTGTAATTTGGCTACAAATACTAGTACTTCAGTTATAATAGTATCAGTCTCTCAAGGAGTTTATATATATGTTTCAGTTCAGTTTCTTATACTTACAAGAAAGAAAACAATTTAAATTTCTCCCTTAATACCTTAGTCACCTTGATTCTGAATGCCAGGAAGGATTAAAAGCAGTAGAAGGATTTCTTAACAATATTTAAATTCAGGCTTCTGGGTATAGAAACCAAAAGAAACAGCAGCTAGAGTTCTAGTTTATACTTCAAACTGCCCCCCCCCCCCCCCCCTTTTTTTTTTCTTTTGGCAGAATTCACCAGTCTTTACATGCAGTTGATGTTATAGGAATTGCACTGTCAAAACTTGGGTACTTGGAGTCTATAGAGTTACCCTCGTATGACTGTACACACATCGAACTTAAGACACAGCCCACTGCCTCTCTGCTTTATATTCTCATGCTGTCAAGTGTTTTAATATAAATATAAATATAAAGGCTTTTGCTGGGTCTATCTGCGGGTCAGTGTTTGGTGAATTCCACCTTGACCATGACACAATATGATTGATGAATCTTTCTTGGGCCTGCTTCTTTGGTCCTACAGTATTTATTATCCTAAGGTCTCAAATGAAGGGCAGTACCATTATCATCACTTTTATTCGAGAAAACTGAAGAAAGTGGAAGGAAGTGGCTTCCCAGAAGCCCAGAATCAGGCAATAGTCAAATGAGTATCTCCACTAATAAATAAATCTTCTAATTTTTAATGTTTGTTCCTCTCCTCACCAGCTCTTTGTATAGCTACAAGGAATGACAAAACACACACACAAAACATTATAGCCAAAGAATCCTTAGGACCTTTGTGGATGAACATCAGAGATAGGTAGCTACTCCCTCATCTTCACTCTGAATATGATTTTCCAATATGAAAAAAAATAAATTAGCAGTATAAACCTCATAATCCCCCAGATATTAAAGTCTTAGTGCTCAGCTCCTTCTTGGTATATTTTCCAGTCTTGAATGTACCAAGGAATGGATCGTCCATTACAATTTTCTGAACATAATGGAACTGGTGAATATATGCTTCAGAGAATAGAATAAACCCGATTTTATAGTCCATGAAAGAAAATTTGTACGTACTAAGAATGATGGTGACAGATGATTTTTTGCACCTTAATTAAAAAATAACTCGAAGTGCAGACAAAGAGGAAGAAACATGTCACATTAGCAAACTGTCCTAGAATGCTGATGTTGCTGTTATCACCACAAATAACATCAGCAACAATAAATCATTTAAAATGTAACAAGTTTGAGAATGTAACTCCTACCTGTTTCTACATACAGACATTACACTGTTGCTTCCCTGTGCATACTGCTCTGCACTACCGGAAACCCAGTGAACTGCTTCCACCCATCTTCTACTTGTCACATAATTGTTATTTAGACATAATATGTAGCCTTCTGTTGTCTTATTTTTAGCCTAGACCAGTATCCCAGGATTATGTACCCCCTCCTCAAACTCTTAGCAATAGCAGTCAAAGCAAAACATCATATATATATATATATGATGTGTCACATTACATATACATATCTCACAGAAGAAGAAGGTATTTTTCCAACTCTCTTGTTCTTTTTTATTCTAAAGGAAATACTATTAACAAAATAATGCAAACAGCAGGCAGTCCTGCTCTCTCTTGTGTTGACAGAGTGCAGTTTTCAGAAGTCTTACTGTTTTTCAAAATCCATTTTCATTTAGGAATAGGAATGAATTGTGGTATGATGCCTGAAGATTTTTAGCTTTTATGTATATTTGTAGCTTTGCAGATTTTTAATACATAGCTGTATAGTTTCTAGCACTTTCTTACACTTTAGAATGGCAGTTACCCTTTCTCACAAATTACGTTGCACTCTTGAAATTCTGTTTGGTTTTATTTTCAAGGAAAACGATTTCTAGCAAGGACATACTATTTTGCACCAGCACTTTGGAGACATAACAAGATAAAGGACTAAGACCCCCAACGGGGCAGGTCCAAGGGTGGGTTACCAGTACAACCCTTCTCCCATTGGATGTACTTGCTAGATTACTAATTAGTTAGACTTACAAAAATTGTGAAAATTGGATCCTCTGTGTGTGCATAGCTATATTTTATGCACCTGAAAACTTTAATTAAAAGATTGCTCTTCATGTTATCAATTTTAATATTATTTGAAAAGTTTTTCTTCCAATTCTAGGCAACAAAAGTTCTGTATATTGTAAAGTCACAAGACCTGTATTGTAAATCAGTGCAATTTTAGCCTTTCCTTGATATGTTCTTTATAGATCATACACTGTTATCTTCTGTAAAAAAGGCAGTGCTTCTTTCTTGCATTTGGTAGAGCTGAAAATAGACTCTTCAGGATTGAAACTAGTTTGCTAAACTCTTAAATGACTTTGTGGTTCTGCAGGAAAAGCCAAGCTGAGACAAATCCTTTATCAGTATTACCTAAATCTTTCTTTCCAGTCTCCCTTCCTCCTCCTGAATTTTTATTCCTGCAGTCTCCTATAGGACATTTTCTCACTTATTGAAAGAGAAAAATAGCATGCAAATTAATGCTTCAATCAACCAATAAATGAAGTGAAATTTTCTGGTTGCAGATTCTCCACTCTGGGGCAGTAGCATCAACACAACAGGAACTGTATTCACTGGCTAATGAAGTCATCAGCAATGATTTTAACAGTATTGAAACCTAGCATGAGAACACAGGAAACAGAAGTGGGCAATCAAATTATCAGAATTAAGTGTGGTATTAATTATTACATTGTTAAAAAAGATGGCATTTTTGGTCATAAAAAGTCACTTTTTCACAATTATTGCTCTGGAAAACATCTTTGGTTGTCAGAAGATATAGAACGTACATTTGCTGCTGCACAGGGGTTCAGATCTGGCTGTAATCAGATTGACATCTAAACTCTATGATATTATGCTTATACCTATCCATTAATTTTCTCCTCGAAAAATCCAGGCAATTGCCCTTAACATATTTAATGTTCAGTTATAGCTGCCTTCATGCCAGTTATAATTGTATTGGATAGGACAGAAACCCATAACACGTCCGTATATATATATATATATATATATTTCTAAACAATTCCTCGTTTCCCCTTTGAAAAAGAGAACTGCAAACTAGATATCCCAACCACAATTGTTTTCATAGAACTTAATTTATTTGGAACAATCTTCCTGAACTGATTAAATCAGGCTTTATGAAAATGTATGTCTTGTTAAGCTTTTTTGTATCACCTCAAATGGTTGTAAGTTCATTTTCATACTTATGAAATGAGGAATAACTGACTTTATTAAAAAGGCAAACTTATTAATGCAATCTGAAAAAACTCAGATCAGCTCTGTCCAAAGCCTTCTGCTTCTGAATCAAAACTGGTCTCCTAACCTTTACAGTAGGCATCTCTACCAGAATCACCCTTGCACCATTGAATTCAGCTAATCATGCCTAGAGTGGGAAGAATTGCATTTTCTGAAAACTCTCCTGTTTTCATGCTTTTTTTTTTACATCCTTTAAGATTTCATCACAATGGTAATGCAGAAAAAAAATCCAGAATCCAGAGCCTTAGAAATAGATAATTTCTCATTTCTTTCTCCTTCTGTTTCCTCTTGTTTCAGCTGTCTGATCAGCATTGTATTTCCGGCTTCTTCTCCTTGGTTACACAGATTAATGTGAGCATTCTCACTCTATTCTTTTCTGTGATATGGGGAGGTAATTAGGATTAATTAGGAATTTTCTACCTTAAACAAAATGGGCTGACATTTAACTAACTGACATGTTTGTGAAATGGCATTTTTCCAGGCATGAACTTTGTAAAACATTAGATCTACACAGCGAATGGGTTCTAACGGGAAGTTTACCATGAGCGGGTCAGTTCTGGGAGAGCCCTGCCCCTCTGAGATGCAGGGTCCTGCTGTATGTTACATCAGTCTTAAATCCGTGAACCTTGGGCGGCTGCTGTTTTAGAAACTGTGTAACAATTGCCACACAAAGCATTTTGCAACACTTTAATTGGTACCTTTACAACACGAGCAGTGGAAGAGCGGATGTGATACCATCAGCATCCATTTCTGTTAAACCTGGCAGGACGAGACTGTCTGGTTTAATCCCTAGACTAAGAGGTTCCTGATAGTTATGTCTAATTTGTTGGGACGTATCCGTAACAGGCGAGTAACTTGTCTCGAGGGAAGAGGAGCTTGCCCACTACAGAAACTTTTCATCATTGTTGTCCTATTTGTCGAGCTGTAGACAAATAGTCCTGTACAGCTGGTGCCTGAGAGGAAATAGTTCATGAGCCTGGGGGCCAACGCACTCCATGCATTTTTAAAACTAATTAATCTCCCATGCTTCCTCCCTCTTTTCTTGGTATCTCCTTTCACTTTGTTTCTCCTGAACTGTCAGCTGGGGTAATATTTGTAGACAATAGTGTGACTGTGAAACTACAGCACACTTCCCTTAAGCAGAGCCCTGTCAGGGCTGCCCCCTTCATCCATTGTTGTGTGCTGCCTTAATTGGGCAAGGTCAACCATCTTCTTCTCACTACATTTTCAGAGTCCCTGAGGGGACAAACAGCTCTAGTGAGTGATCCAGTGGGTTTAGGGACATTTAACTTTCAGTTTCTAGTGTAAGTTAGTGTATTATTTGAAAGAATTACTAGTATTTTTGAGAGGATGGAGAGGATTTTTCGACAGTGGTAATATTTGGAAAATTTTGTGGGTTTTTTGTTTTTCTTTTTTTAAATACTGAATCACAAGTTCCTTGGGAGAATTTCCTACAGTTGGACCAGAAATGCATTTTTGTTCATTTATTACTTTTCAAATTACAAAAAAACCCAAACAAACCAAACAAACAAAAAAATCCAAGACCCAGAAAAACCCACCAAAACTACAACAACCACACAACAAACCCAACCAAACCAGACAAACAAAAGAGATAAAATCTAGGCTTATTTACCCACACCCCTACTATACAGACATTGTCTAGAATTTGGGGCACACGCATATCATTAAAATGCAATTAAAATCTAATAACAACACATTGCCAACAGACTGGGAGTAACTCCTCTCTGGCAAATACAGCTTGTTAAAATGCTACCCTACAGAAAATTCTGTAATTCCCAGACTCTTAAATTTCATATCCTCAGATGAAAGCCTTCAACAAGATTGAGGAAAGAAACCTTAAAAAGTGCTTCAGGGAAGTCAGCAGCAAAATTACTGGTCATGTATTGAGTAATGAAAAGACCATAGAAGAAAAAAAGTTAATTGTGTTTTTTTTGTTCCATAATGAAAACTACAGGCATAGTCATCAATCAGTCGCACAAATAAAGAACACAGATTCCTACGCTGAGCAATGTCAGGGGCCATGGACATTCTCTTTAATGATAATACCCATGGGAATCAGCATTACCAGACATGAAAGTTTCAAAAGCAGTCTAGTAAAAGCAACAAAGTAGGCAATGCAAGAGTGAAACATCTTTATGATTCTTCCAAGCAAAAATATGATGTGTGAACAGATAAGATGACCCTATGAAATTAACCCAGAGTTAGAACAGGAATATAAAGTTTAAGGGATTCTGAATCTGTCTTCTAATGCTTTTCTTCTCCCATTATTGAAAAGCAAAATTTAAGGTTTATTCAAGTTACCCGTAGAAGACAAATCATCATAAGGATATAATAAAGTCTAATAGGGAAACGCAGGAACCCTTCAATTCATGATGTCTAACTCATTCTTACAGGTGGCTCTCAAACAGAGGTTTCAAAACATTTTGTATGTAGATAATTTATAAGTTATAACAAACAAGAGGTAAGAAAGTTGTCATCTTGTCTTTTATATGTGACGTATTAAGGGTTTATTAAATTAACCTTCCTGTCCTGTGCAGTAAGCAACTGTTTTCTACTACTGTTACTTAAGTGGCCTGTTTCTGATACCCAGCATCATGCTCCTACTAGGAATTAAAATGAGTGAAGAACAAGCTATGGCGTGCAATTATGAGAAAAACAAAACAGAGTCTTCAGATAGATCCCCTTAGTGCAGGCCAACTGTTGGTGAAGTCTAGGATACTAGGATTTAGCTTCCATTATAATAGGAATATAAGTTTTAAGGAAAAAAAGCAATAACAACAACAACAAAACCCCCCAACCCCCAAATATCAGTGTTCCTCTCTATCTCACTTTTGCTAGTAGAAGAGGAAGCATATTGGAGTATTGGGCAGTTCTACCTTCTCAGCAAGCCTAGCAGTTGGGAGGAGATGATAATTGTTTCCAGAAAATGTGAATGTTCTGCTTGCCACGACCAGCTTCACACCTATCGACTTCTACAAACTAAGGGAAGGTACTGACTGATTAATAAGTTCTGTTTAGCTTATGGGAGAGTCATGGTTGGAGGCCTGACCTGTCCAGCTGTTTTGGTAAACTGCAAGTGACCAGTGTTTTGATAGCTACCAGCAAAAAAGTCCTTGATTTCAAGGCAAAAGGAGAGATATGACTTTCACCAACATATTGGCCTCTCCCGGGAAAAAAAAACCTAAAACTTTCTATGCTAAAGTTGATTTGAAAACTCAGATTAAAAAAACCAAAAACCCCATGTAATAGAGAAGAACCTGGATGTTACTTTACTATGTTACTTTTATTATGTTTCTTACATAATATTGCTTAATACAGTATGAATCATGGTCAGGAAGAAATCTCACCTGTACTGACAGGTTAACAAGATGAAGTAGCATCCATTCATGCCTAGAGAGAGCTGGAGCATCAGAAATCTAAGACCTTGAAGGCTTCCTGGGATTTTAAAGAAACTGGTAAAGGCTAGATCTATATAAAGAATGGAAGTTCTCTGATGTTGTGCACTGAAATGCCACTGTTTGGTGTCTGGATCCTGGGACTTCATCCACAACCTTGAGATAACCTTGTGACCTTCAGCTGCATATAGACAGACATCTGTGAATTGCATTCCCAAAATCCACTTAGTAAACAGAGAGCCAGAGGATGCATGGACCCCTTCAGAACAGAATTTGCTATGTCCTGCATGCAGATACCTGAGCCAATTGCCTGTAAACAAGCTTATGAGTGCACTGAGGGCAGCCCAGCCCAAATATAACAATCTTGTTATCATAACTAATTCACCTGGAGAAGTCTACTAACACTTCTGTACTCGAATGAGGTAATTTAGAGCCTGTCTTGTTATTTCTATGTATAATTTGTGCGGTGTTCTAGCCAGATGAGCTCTAACTAGAGGGGTATTGCACTTCAGTTGGACTTTGTTTCCCACTAGTAGTGAAGCTGCAGCCCAAAGTTGCAGTTTTAATGCAAATGCAGCTCCCCTTTTGCAGACCCTGAACAGTAAGAAGTGATAGGTTTGTGTTTACTTCCAAAGTGGATTTCTGTGTATGTGCGAAGTACACACAAACAGGAGCTCAGAACAACTTAAAGAGACTTTATTTTGTGTGAGTTTCTCCAATTAATACGAGGACTAAGACAACTGTGTAGGTAATAGAAGAACAGGAAAAAAAATCTGGCCTGTGGTAGGAGGAGTTTTATTTCAGCAGCTTGCCTGTTTACCTACACACTATGTAGACATCCAAGCGATGGATGTCTTCCCAGACACAGATGGGAAGGACAGCGAGCCCATGGCACTGGCACTGATCATCTTTGATGAAACATTTCTCAAGAAAAGTACAGTTTTATAAGAGTAAACGGGAGGTATAAAAGATGCAGCTTACAGCACAGTTTCCAAACCCTGTAAGATCAGCCTTGCCCTTTAGAAAGAGATAAAAAAGTTATAGTGTAACATCTGTACAAATGCTACATGCTGTGGGTAGATTATGTAGCAGTGCTCCCTCCAGACGGCAGCATCCCTCTGAGGCAGGATGGAGCACACATCTGCCTTCCCCCGTGTGCATCAGAGCTCTGCTCATTCTAACAATGGGAATCGTCGTTCTCCATTAAGCTTGTACTGAAAGCCTTGAATAAAAGCCTTAAAAAGCTCAGCTGAAAGTATTAATTCTGAGGGAAACATGTAAATCTGGATAAAAACTTCCATTCATTTTTAATCTTGCTATGGTAAACCTTGTAATTAAGATGATTAAATGACTGAATAAAACCCTATATTTACATCCTTTAGAATACCACAATGAAAAACCATAATCCTGTTTATGGAAAGAAAACAGTAGAGGCATTTTAGATTGGAAACATTAAACAAAGCTTTTTATTTAAGCAGTTGGTAATTAACGTAACTTTTGCTTAGCAAGGACACCTAAGTGTTAACTGCCTAGGAAACCCCTCTTGGAGAAAAGGAATAATTGAGAATAATCAAATACTGTTTATGGAAGAAAAAAAAAGATAAAGTGTTATGTTTATGAATGATCAAGTTATCCACATTTAATATGTTTCACGAGGGACAAGTTAAGGATTAGCAGCAAAAACAGTGTTAGTGGGAAAGCTTCTGGAGTAGGCACATCAAAATGATACAGGACTCCCAAGGAAGCTAGAGGCAGCATTTTTTTTTTGAGCAATGGTCCAGAAAAAGCAGGAGGCAAGAATCTGTTGGTGGCTGTTTGACATAAGGAATCAGCAGAAAATTCTTTTCGTTGAATATATTTTCCTTCACCATTTTGAAGGAGTGGATGATGTCTGTCCAAGAAAAACTCCCTCAGTTTGCTGCCTAGCTGTTTCTCAGCAAAGATGGCAATAACTTAGAAAACTAATTTATTAAACTCAAGAGATAATTCTCTCATCTGAATCTCCACTGCGATAGTCAGAATCAATTTCAACTGTTCTTACCACCCCACGTTCCTCCTCATTTTCCCTGTAAAACATTTGGACAACAATCTAATGAAAGCCTATATGAACAATCTATATATATCACAAGTTTGTGTGTGCTTGTATGTTTAATGTATTACCTCTTGATAGAATATCACAGCATAAGTAAACATAAATCAAGTCTATATGCATTTGAAACTGCCTTTCTGGTTAAAATCTTGTCAAAAGAAATTAGTGTAGTATTTTTTCAGTTGGTGGTGTTTTGTAAAGGTTTTAAGATTTTTTTCTAAAATTGTATTCCGTAAGAATGGAATGTAGGTACTATTTAATTAAAAAATATTTATTTTATCTTCCATTTGAAAAGATGTTGATAAAACTATATCTCTCTTAATACAGTGTTCTTTCATTAAGTCATCTTTCTTTTCCCTCACTGATAATGCCATTGTCTAAAAAGGCTCAATCTGAAGTTCTTGGGCATGTTCATATACAGTTATTGACTTGAGAGACTGAGGAATGGGATGCTGTTGAAGGACGAATTGCTTATGAGGTTGTGGAGAATTATTAGGCTTGATACTGTATCATGGATTTATCTCCTGTGATAAGTAAGTGAAAATTATTTCTAAAGGTGCTGATCAATGTGAATAAATCAATATAGCAAAGCTTGCAGTGTTCATCCACAAAAAATTCTCTATCATCAAAAACACTCCCATAACTCATGCTCTTGTTAACTTGAGATGTTCACACATTGCAAACATGCTCTGAATAGTCTTTAGCTTAGATAAACCCACTATAATATCTTAGTATCCACTTTAAAGTTTGTCTCCTGGGTGATTTTAATGCTGAAAATTTCTTAGGGCTATTTAGGAGATAATATCATCTTTGAAAATCAGACACAGGAACTAAAGTGGAGTACCCAGAAACTGCTTAAAAAAATTTTAGATGTTCCTGCACACAAATCCTTGAAGTACCTCTGCTTGACAAAAGATCTTTTTATTTGGAAGTTTCGTATTTGTTGCTTAATTTCAGAATTGAATTCACACACTTCCCTCTGAAATTTCAGCCGTTGTCCAGAATTATTTTTTACAAATGGGCTCTGATCTGGCAGTCAACTTTCATTAATGTCTTCTACCTTATTGCCAGAGCTTTGTGGAATGATTTATTTCTGAAACATCACCAGGCCCGTGGAGGTAGCTCTCTGCTTTCCAGGGAGACTCCAGCTGTAGTATTAATATCACTTGCAGTGCCACAGGTTACTGGCCCCCAGTACTTTGCAAGTAAGGAGCTGGAAGCAAACTGCATGTGAGAAAATCATAGAGTCATTTAGGCTGCAAAAGACCTCTAAGGTCATTAAGTCGAAGCATTAAACCAGCACTAGTTCCATCACTAAACCATGTCCTTAAGAGCCACATTACACACCTTTTAAATACCTCCAGGGATTGTGACTCCACCGCTTCCCTGAGCAGCCTGTTCCAGTGCTTGACAACCCTTTGGATGAAGAACTGCATAACGTAGTGAACAAAAGGAAGGGAGGCCAAGTCCCCTTCCCATTGATATGGCTTTGTGTATACATCTGCATATCAGTGCAATTTCTCAGCTTTCTTTGATTACTCCACCATACTGCAGAACCTTTCCTGGCTTAGCTATGGTGAAAAAATTGTGCCAGCAGAGGATAAAAATATTTTTCTGGAAGTAATTTTCCTGCTGGCATCATCTACTGATACTCAAACAATATAAATTAAAACAACTGAATGCTGGTTTTGAGCACTGTAGTTTGCACAGCAGGGGTTTTGCTGGCCTGGTGCTGAAAATGAAAGATACTAGTTTTTCACCATCACAGGCAATGTCTGTGCTACAGTAGAACACTGTGTTAAAATCTGACTAAATAAAACTCAGAAGCATAATTTCAGGAAAAGAATTCTAAAAATGTTGATGATATATAAAGGTGTATTTTGTGGAACGGCATCTGTTAAAAGATGTATGACAATTTCACTCACTACTGGTGTCCATCTATCCTTTCACTCTCAGTTTGTTTGGGGAAATCAAATTCAGCTGCTCTACTGAAACCATCGCTCACTTTTTCTGCCTACATCTTTTCCCTCTCAGCTTATTTATCACTATCAACCCTTAACATCATGTACTCAATTGCATCATATAGACTGCAGTGTCAAACTCAGAAAGAGATTGTAGAGGCAACCACAACAAGAGAACCTGCTCAGAAGAGAGAAAAGCAGAGAGATAGCATTGATAACTGTAATACAGTAATAACAATCCTTGCAGTACAAATAGAAACTGAAAACATTTCACTAACAGAAACTCAGAGAAGACTTTATTTTCTGCAGATCTTCCATCTGCAATGTGACTTTTCTTCAGGCCTAAAATTTGGAGTAGAAAAATCCCCTCAGTGCAGCCCTTATTTTCCAGAGAAGAAAAGGATAGGCTATACTGCATCTACTGAAAAACAAGATATCCTGTCTAGCATAGTGTCTCCAGGTGTTATATGACATGCAAATATAAAGACACACATAGCTATCTGCAGACTTTGCAGGAGTGACAATTTGAAAAGCAAAAAAGTAACCTCTCTGGAATACCTATGCTTTCATGTGGGAATCCACAGGCATTTCATAGAATTTATGGTAATTCTGACTTTTAGCAATGATGCAGTTTTACAAAACCAAGTTATACAGCAAAAGGAAGCAACTAAATCATGTTTCTACCACTGAAAACAACAACAAAAAAAGTATTCAACAAAAGTATCACGATGTTGGACTTTGGAGCAGTTTTGAAGGCTTCTAAACTCTAAAAGAAATCTTCTGTGACCTCAAGGCAGCATATTCACCATTGATGGCATGGAGACTATTGTTACATTCAAGTTCTATGCCAGGAGTTAGACAATCTTGTAACAGACACTCTGTTGCTTTTCATTGGCATTTGCAATATATGAGCTCAAATTAGTCCTTTGGTACTCCAAAAACTGTAAGAAGAATGGTGGATAGCTCATCTTTGAAGTTCCACAATCAAATACATATTGCATCTAAAATACTAGGCATCCAGTAATGAGGAAACTGTAAATGAGCAGCGTGCATACAGGCTGCAGCCTACTGTACCTGGAGAGTGAAGTGGAGGGGAGCACATCAGAACAACTCCTTGACCTTCACGTACAGAGACAGCACTTCTTGTCCGACCACTAAAATTCCCAAGATCTATCAAAAGAACAAAGTATTTTAGTTACATACAAAAGGTTTTAAATTTTGTGGCTACTTTGACTTATATTTTACTTCCTCTTGTAAAGCTGACTGTTCCTTTTTTCATACCTTAATCTATAATAGGAGGGCCTGAAAAATAGATCTATTTCCATTACAAAAAATTCCATGTTGCGTCAGCACTTTATTACTTTTTTAGTGCACTTGCATACAGCATCAATGAAAAAGCAGCACACAATATATATATATGCCATTTATAAATACATTCGATAGTGCTTTTATTTCTTTTTACTATACCCTGCTTGATTTTCTCCCTCAGTAGAAGAGGTTCATACACAGTGAAAGAGAATAAATACAACTGGAGGGAACACCTTGGCTAACATCCAGACTGATGGTGTTGCAGAGGCCACCTGGACAATGCACACAGCACATTGTGATGACAGAATGGAAAATCAACACATTGGTTATAAACCCAAATCTATAGCACATTTATTTTTTTAAATACTTTCCTTCAGATTTCTCTGGTGCTATAAGCCCAAACCAGTTGTGGGTAAGTATATTACCCCTCCAAAAGTTTCCCTCCAACAGGGCAATAAGAAACATTTCACTATTGGAACAAAAAATTTTTGAATGAAGTTGTAGGGCACCATTATGAACAGTTCATTGTGATTATTTAAAGCCTCTCCATCAGAAGACCCTATTATTCCATTTACCACACAGAACACTGAACATGGATTCACGTTTGGGGGAAATAGTTAAGAGATACGACAGTTCAGTTCTTCCAGCAGGGTGGTGTCTTCACCCATGCCTCAGAGACGGTGATGGTGTTTAAAGTCTCTGTTCTCTCAGGAGTTTTCTAGAGACATTTCTATCTGATGTGGATCAAGCTGAAGAGAGCAGCAAGAAGATCTCTTTGAAAAGGACACAGATGCTTCAGCAAGCACTAAATGAGGATTGGAAATAGGAATAGATTGGGCCACTGGGAGCTTCTTTCACTGACATTCAATGACCTGTAGGCACACCTCCTAATCTCTGCATACAGTCCGAGGTGCTGGGATGAGCCAGACACCACCAAACAGTTTGAACGGGCAGAGCAGACTGGCACTCCTCTTTTAGATCCTGAAATTCCCCATCTTGCTCCAGACCTAGGAGCATAAAACTGAAGTTCAATGATTTTCAAAATTAATTGGAGTTGATTTTTTTTCAACATTTCTAAAATATGTTTTGGGCACAGGCAGAAGTCTAAAATTTAAATGCATCCAAATTTGTGCTGTCTTTGGCCAAAATAAGTTAGTGCTTTGATTTCGACAATAGGTATCGTGTTTGAATAGAGAAAAGGCATGTGGGGTCCAGCAGAATTTTTAAAATATAGGGTTACATTACAAAACTATGCAAAATTTTGCTAGTCAGTAGATAATTAAAATTTTTTTAAAATATACTGCATTTTAAAATAAGCACACCATGGGTTATAGTACATTCTGGTGTAATTTCCCTTAAAAGTGTCCCCTAATGCATGTTAGCTGACAGTATATCCTGCGGAAAAGTAATTATTATTTTGTGTCCAGAAAATAGTGGGCTCTTGTATCTCTGCATGAAAAGTTGGTTTGGATGGGAGAACATCTTATAGTGGAAACTTTTCTAAGTCCTTAGGTGATTAAATGCTAATTTCCAATTAGTTATAGCAACCTTCAGATACCTTTTTTCCATTTCCTGTTTTGAACATGCACTGTGATGGACAAATGTGCTTTTTTTTTTCACCAAATGAAAAACAAAGATATTTCTTCTTATTTTAAAATAAAAGTACTATGAATGACTCAAGTTTCTATCTTTTCAAAACAATTGATTTCGAACTACTGGAGGAACATATTCAAAGAGCTTTGAAATTCAGTTCTCTTTGGCTATCTGTTGGTTCTGAATTGGATTTCCTCTTAGCATAAAGTGGAAAAAGGATTAACAGGTACAAAAGAAGGGATTTAGCTTTTAAACAAATAAATGTAGAAAAGCTTAAAAGGAAGGGAAGGTGAAGGATCATGTTTGCAGTTCCCCCACATTAAAGTAATAAGCCCAATATGGAAAAATCAAATTAAAGGAAAATTTAACTAATTTCTTGTAAATCTCAGCCATTTCATATCTATCCACACTGAAAAAAAAGACAGCTACTAAAAATTTGTACAAACCCCTTTCATTTCACTTTAAAACTCTAAAGAGGTAGATAATAAAAGAAAGGGTGGACAGAATCCAGCTTTGGAGGAGGAAACTGTAACATCTCACGCAGCAGCACTGGCCATCGGTGCAGTGTTCTTGCTACAGTATGAATCTGTAACGTGTGACATGTCAGAATGCCCCACACAGGCTGAGTCTGTCCTTCCTATTAGGATGTATATGGTTGATTGATAAGAAAATACCTTCTTGTGCTCCATAGGTGTCCATCTTGTGCCCTGAAAGATTAATTTACTCTTATCTCAGTGCTAGTGGCAAAGATGATAACACCTACCCTGTTATTTTCAAAGCAGTTCCTAGGGCTTAGCTACATAACTCCCATAATCTTTAACATAAGAAACAGCCTTGACCACTTTGAAAAAAGGTAGTTAAGTGCCAGCCACCATCTCTAATGTGACTTACTATTAACAATATATATGCAAAACATACAAAGCACATTTAGATGCAGTGCATGTGGCAGGAGTAACAGAATTTCCTTTACTACTAAGAAATGATTCTATTAAAAAAATTATGTAGTGTCACTAGTGTACAACCTGTGACAGGAGTGGTCTCTGCTGTGAAAGGGAAATAGCAGGGAAATTCCAGAGCTACTGAAGATGTCAGGCGTTAAATCCAATGGGTTTGGTGCAGTGCTTTCTGGATGTTCCGTTTACACTGCAAGTATAATTAGCTCAGTGTAGTATCTGATCTTTGAGAGAAGTTATAAACTTGGAAAAATCATTTAGATATCTGATCCAAAGCAGCTTCCAGGAAGTGCAGCTCTCCCTGAAGTGGCTATTCCCATTCTTTGGGTTTCTCTCAGCACACATGCCTATGTATTGATATGGATTGTGGAAGAACGACACTTGCCACAAGAGTACCATTTTAAATAAGACTCAGCAGAAAAGGAAACACTTCTGCAGAAAGTGAAAGGAGTAAAGGGAAATAAATGAGAAAAATCTCAAGGCAGTTAAAGCAACCAAAAAGCTTTGCAGGTCTAGCAACAAAATAAACATCCGAGAAAAAGGGGAAATGTTCTGCCATTGACAGAAGGAAAAAAGTCAGAGCAGTTTTTGTCACATCATGGCCTCCCAATTCACCTTCACTGCAGTTTGCTTTCTAGGTGTGTGCAGGAGGGATCATTCATTCGCTATGTCCATCAGTTTGCTGCAGCTAATGGGGGCAACAGGGAAGGGGCAGGTTTTTGTGACCCAGAAAACAGTCCACAGATAACTGCTATGAAATTAGGATCAAATTAAAGATGAAAACCAGCTTGTATTTTTATTGTAGGCAATTACTGCTTGGTAACCTAGCATGGAAGCTGTAGAAAGCTCTTTACTTCATTATCAGTGACTTAAACCAGTCACTTTAGCTTTAAAGTAGAAATTAGATTGGTGCCAAAAAATGTCCACTGCCAGCTCAGTTCTGTAAGTTTAAACTATTTTATATGCAAATTTATTATGGAGTTTAAAATGGACATAATATCATAGGTATTAAAATGTTTAAAGACATATCCTGAAGATACCTAAAGGCAAGTATAAAGGAGGAAATATTCTTTCCAATAGGGTAAAAATAGCTCTACACAAGGTAAGATTCTTCTGTCAGGCCAAGGACAAACTTATTTATTGCATTGTCACTAAGAGAGGGTAGCCTTCCTCTCCTTGGATTTGAAAGAAAGGACTAAGAAATAGACCTTGAGCTGGAATTGTAGCTCTTTAAAAAAGGTAAGATTTACAGGGAAAAGTATTCAATTAAAACATGTTTTTCAAAATCCCATTATAACCTAAATCAAAAACATGTTTTGACTGTACACTCTAAGCAATGGAAAATATAAATGTTCTGTTTAATAGCCAACAAACACAAGCTATAGAAGAATGAAAGGTGGGTATTGAAAGGATGTCACGTCTGATTGTATAGGGAACTTTTACATTGGATGAATTAAATACAATACTCACAGAACATCCAAATGTCCAAGAAAATTAATAGATTATTTAATATAGAAATACACTTATTTTCTAGGAATACCAGGTTAAGTAGATAGAGCTGTATTAGTAGAGCCACTCATTTGGCCTAAGAGTAACTTTTAATACTGGAATCATTCACTACAAGAAGTGTGAAAGGAAACTTGGAAAAAAAAAGTTTTCTACCATGACAGAAACATAATCTCACCATTGATAATGTGGAAAACATACATCTCGAACCTTCAAAAATCACATTACCATATGACTTTTAGGTGACAAAACAAGGGCAAGATTCAAATGCTTTAGAATGTATCATGCTTATTATCATTGCTGCTGTTATTATTTATTACCAGAAAGGTTTTTCTGGTAATAATCCTTCATGGATCATCAGACTGACATGATGTGAAAAAGGTCACTTTTTTTTTCTCAAACGAGCTACTATGCAAAAACAGAAATAGAGAGACCATAGAGAAGCAATGATAGAGTTCAAGCCTGCATGACAGCAACCCTCTATCTCTGTACATCTGCAGAGTCATTGAGGAGTTGTAAGGAAAGGCGTCAATATACAGATGTTTTCAGGGAATGCTGACAAAAGGTGACAAGGAGCTCAGGTGAGTGCTTAGAGACTCCTCTTTGAAAATGTAAAAAACAGAGAAAGGAAACACAAGATACTGTACTTATATTTAAAATTAACATCTTCCAGAATCTGAAATTTAATGTATACAATATTGATTCATTAGCCCTGAACTAATTTTCATTATGAAATGCTGATAAATAGTCAAACAAAGGAACATTTTTTCTACCCTTAATGACATAATTTTTTTTATACAATTTTTATAAATTATAACAATTGAAATATACCTGGTCTACTGTTTATTGTTCTTCATCAGAGTTGACTGTGTCTAGCTGTTTTACCTTGTTAGTAGAGAACATTTTTTTGTACTTTCTGCACTTCCTATCACAGTGAAGTCATGAATCCATAAATCTGGCCAATATATTCTACCATAGTAAAATTTATNAGGCACCTAACTCTGCTGTGGATGGGCTGGTCATCTGTCAGGGGGTGGTGAACAACTGCATTTTGCATCACTTGCTTCTCTTGGGTTTTATTTTTCTCTCTCTGTTTTCTCCTTTTTAATTTCAATTACTACTACTGTTGTTAGTATTAGAAATATTATTGTTTTTATTCTTATTGGAAATATTATTGTTGTTATTCTTCTTATTATAATATTTATTTTATTTCAATTGTTAATATATATAATCATTTCCTAAATTAATTTATAGATTTTTGCATGAAATCTAGTATAATTATTTTTTCTTTTTAATTTCCTTCCCAAATTAGATGGCTTATATTTATTCATTACTATTACTTAGAAAACTTAAACTTTTTATAAAAGACAAAAAATAGACTATTTCGCTATTACCACACCATACTTTTTAAAAAGGAATACTACATTTCAGTTAAAATATTCACTACTTGCGATCCTACAGAGATTTTATATAAATTATAAATTGATATACTTCTTCCACTGTTTCATCTTGTCTAACTACTAATTTTTTCCATAATTTAATCTTTGATGGAAGGGTACCCCAGGAAGATTAAGGAAATTCAGAGCTTTGAAGAATTTTTCATTGTGTTACACCTATTTTCAATAAAATCAATTAATACCAACAGTATCACCAATAAAGCTTAATTCTCCTTGGAGCCTTGAAGAAGAAAGGAAATTTGTAGGTACCAGAATCTCCCTGAACTTCAGCTGGATTTCTGCATTCATAAATGATGAAGTATTGGACCAAAGTGAATTAGAAGAAATATTTACATACAGAACAAGTTAACAGGATTGTGTTGGAAACTATAGAGCTGCTATATGATTCAACCTGGCATGTTAATTGCACAATAACGAGGATGTTTGTGGTGAGAGTTGTTGATGGTTATGATTAATTAGTTACAATCATTCTGTGTCTGTCAGGTTTCATCTCACAAGGATTATTTTGGTGTGCTTCTCAGCTGTCTTTCATGTCTGCATACTGCAATTTCCAGGCAAAACACAGAATCGAGTGGAAATATCATAGTTAAGCATTTTTTATTATTTCATTCTGTCATTTAGAAGCAACAACTAAAACCAAAAAAATAAGCAACCAATCTTAAGCAAAAAATGAAAGATTTTCAAATACGGGCGCCAACATTTAGCCACCAAAGTAAAGTGGGCCAATAAATCGTACTGCTTCCAGAGCTTCCGAGCAAATAGATTTTTTCACTTGAGTGATGCACGCACTGTATTTTTCTTTGTAAACACATTGTTTTACATAATGTTATCTGCATCTTGAGAAACACACACTTGTATTTGCAACCTTTCCCACAGAACTTCCTGGCACTGAGTGGTATACTAATCTGTACAAATCCAGTGTACATGGTACTGATAATTCTGCTTTCTTTTTTTTTTTTTTTTTCCTTTCTAATAATAAGTCCTCCTTCCCTTTCTGTTGATTGCTCTTTTAGTCACTTTTTTCAATTAAATTAATTCCAAACATTCAACGATATATTGCAAACAACCTTTCATTTTATTGTGAGTTTCTTCAACTGGATGTGACTTTTCCTTCTTTTAATTAGTGACTAAAGATCATAGCCAGTTAGGATTTTGGAAGGTTAAACACAGAATTACTATCACAGTACAGTTTGTTATCATATGGTGTGATGTGAAATGGACAGTGACTAATTTCCGTACAGTTTATTAGAAAATCACAGTGTAAGGTGGTGTGGTTCACAGGAGGCTGTAACACTAGTACACAGAAAAAACCTTTTCTTCCCCTTTGGGTGAACAAGCCAATAAGGATAACTTGTTCTGTATTTCATTGAGCAAATTCATACTAGAAAGTATACCAAAACACTTCTTATATGTATTTTATACTTTCAGTTCATGGATTCTAGTCCTAAAATAACAGAATGGCTTCACTTCCACGTATTCAGAAATGCATTGAAAACCTTTAGTCTCAAAGATTCCTTTTCCTACATCTCTTAAGTTCCAAATCTGACCTTCTCAAAGCTGGAATTTATCAGAAGCAAAGGCATAAAAGAGTTAAGAAATTAAATGCTTCTCATGAGGAGAAGGTGGCAAAGGAAGTAAGCTTTCACAAGTTCAGACGTGATGGCACTAAGCTCATCTAAATTAAAAATTTTATAACTTTTACTGTGTCTGCATTTGAGACTACCTTGCTGCAGTGATACAAAGAATTGGCAGGAAATAAAGGAAAAGCCTGACCTCCCAGGGTCCCTGTTATGAAGACAGCATGGAAGACGTTTGATAATGTTTCAGCGGTTATTCCTTTTTTTCCCTGACTCCTTCATATTTTGCATAAGTGGAAGTTTTGTTTCAGAATGTCATTATATGCATGAACTAGGACAAATATCTGAGAACCACTGTTCAGACCTAAGGTTTGGGGCATGGCATGATTTTTCTGGTTTCACTAGTAGCTGGAGGCTTGTAGACACCATTTCCATGAGATACGACATATCAAATTCTGACTCTACTCTAGACAGGTCATTTTGCTGCTCTGACTTTTCACTAGACTAATGTGTATAAATGCCTCCATACTTCACTTCTGCTCTGTCATAAAGAAAAGAAGAAGGTCATAATCTCCCAGAAATTATTTATTTGATCTTCTCTAAGAGTTGTAGTGCCCAGCATGACCTACAAGTCAATCGTGACAAGATAACTAAGTGTTTGGAAACATCCAAGGAGTAAATCTGGAAAACCTTGGTCTTAGCTGAATAGCTCAACTGGAAATGAAGGCCTTACAAATATAGAGTGTTGCCTAGGTAGCAGCTTGTTGTTACATATGGTGCTCCGTAATGTTTTGATAAGGCAGTTTGTATTAGAGCATGTTATTCTGCTTAATAACAAGGTGATATCAGTCACTGCAAATCACTGTTTAGGATATGAGCATGTAATTGAACAAGTAAGAGTCATCAAAGATAAATAAATTGTCACTAGTCAGCTGAGCAACTATAAATTACCATCTACATACTTTGATCTTTTCAATTAGTAATCTGGAACACATCAATTAATAGCCCTGTGAAGGTGGTCTGAACATTCCTTTAATGATCTAACGCCTTGCAAATGAATGGCACAGTATTTATTCATTTTTCTTATCAGAAAAGTTAAACCTTCTTAGAAGGTTTTGTAATTTCACAAAATCTTGGCTAAAGCAGTTTCAAATGCTTTCTAAAAGGTATTTACTTCTCCCACCTCTCTCTTTGTATTCTAATGTTATTTTCCTATGTCACTCATTTTCTAATTTTGCACATATGAGTGTCAGAGAGCTTGCATAGTATGAAGCATTTGTCCTCCTCTCCTCTCCTCTCCTCTCCTCTCCTCTCNCTCCTCTCCTCGCCTCTCCATCAATAGTATTATGCAGACTGCCATATAGCGACAAGGTTGCACAAAGATGAAATCACAGTCTTTGCTTTAGGAATATACATCAGGCAGCAATCCCTCAGCAGTTCATCTGATCTTTTAAACTCCTTTGCCATTTGTCACAATTATATATTATCACCCACTGATCAATAGAAATAAAAGTAAAATGTTTCCTGAACTATGTCGGTTTGGTTCTCCACAACACAGATTGATTTCTTTAAGCAATCTAATAATTTCTTTTTTTTTACTGACCTTCCTAGGGCAAAGCAAATTGCTGCCAAGTATGTCCCAGCTGTAACTTTTTTTTAACGACTTTTGATACCGAAACTAAATGCGAGTGAAGCTGTGGAGGCTGTTGGGTTTGAAGTTACGGGTGATTTGGTGGTATTGCTAATGCAGTGGGGAAGAAAAGCAGGACAGCTTCTTGTATGGACTGCTGACAATACAATGTACAAGAGAGTATCAAATTCCAGGCCATGTGGCCTAACCCTGCAGCCATTCCTAACCACAGTAATATATAATCCTTTAAAGAACCCCAAAATCCTGGACAGATATTTCCAGAGAAATATGGAAACTGACCTTGCAAACAGGACAGGTCTGGGCATTTTACCAAGGAACCATACTTCCTCCTACGTTAATAATAATGAATTACAAAGTGTTTGTAAGACTTAAAACTATGTTTGACCATAATCACAGTCCTATATTTAGACAAAGTTTTGCAACACGGAAGCACTGGTCTCCATGGTACAGGCATTGAGCAGTGTGGGTAAAATTAACCACTGAGAGTTTAAAAAAAAAACAAAAAAAAAAATCAGGCTGGAGAAGATTTGAGCCCTATAACATTAATGAATACATTAATTCTCCATGGAAAAGAAGAACTTCTGTTAGAGTAATCAGACCTGTAGTACTGGCCTTGTAGGAAGGTACCATAAAGGAGTTATAACAGGTATTCAGAGAGAGTCAGACATAAAAGAGGATATTGGGGGAAATTGTTAAAAGGGTCTAGCCATTTTAAATATATGATTTTTTTTGTAGAACAGAGTTAATACATAATATGTTTTTACCGTAAAGAAAAGAAGATAGGGTTTTGTATTAAATAGACTGTATAAAGGAAGCAAAAAATTCAATTTAGGAAAACAAAAGAGGCAATGTGTTGAAAAAATACTGTTTGGATTTTATGCTGAAGTAGACCAAATAATCAGAGACTGTGAAATGAAGACTATGAAGGTGAATCTCCAGATTTATTATTATGAATTTATGTAAAGAATGAATTAGATAGTAATGAATATCAAAAGGAAAATCAGGGAAACAAAATCCAGGGATTAAGTAGTTACAGATCAACAGCTTTTGCAACAGTGTTGGCAGATGATCACTGAATAGCTTAGAACAAAGAGATCTGTAACCTCGGACAGGCTGAAAGAATTGTTCCTGAACGTGGTATTAATTTACAAAGGATCTGATACAGCAGAAGAGCTTTGCTAACAAAAAAATAGTAGGTGAAATTTTGTGTATGTGTGTCTGAAATATTTCAGGAGCAAAATCTTACTCATACCTGTCAGCTTCTAGATAAGTTAACATTATATGTTATAGAAGTAGTTTGTTTTCCCCAACTTCAGTGAGAACTGTAGATGTTTTTAGCAAAAAGAGCTGGGATTTTGCTGTCTGAGAATCAGGTCCTTTGAAAACCTTTCTGTCACTTATGTATAATATGTTTTTCTTATGCCATACTTGTAAAAAGAGGTTGATAAATCAGAAAGGCTTTAGGGAAAAGTTATGAGATTAATTTGCATTACAGAAAACATCTTCCAGTCATGAACGCCTAAATCGAAAAAAAATTCTGATGGAGTTAAAGGTGAGAAAAAGAAAAGGAGTTTTCCCTAATTTCTTTTTCTTGAAAGAAAATATTCAAGCCTCTGAATCCATCTCCTAGTCAGTTTAAGTGATCCTACAAATAAATTTCATGTGGTTCTTGGAATTCAGTCCTAGAAATGGTTCCCTTGGACTCAGTTGGTATACTTAACTGATTTAAATATGTGCATAAATGTTTCCATACAGTGGAATATAATTTCTAACATAACTTTCATGCATAAACTGTTTACACCAAAAGTAACAGTGAACTAAGACATACTCTTAAAAAAATAAAGAATAATAAAAATGTGAAAGTT
Source organism: Oreocharis arfaki (assembly GCA_013398015.1). NCBI lineage: Eukaryota > Metazoa > Chordata > Aves > Passeriformes > Paramythiidae > Oreocharis > Oreocharis arfaki. The sequence goes on from VZRR01003882.1 coordinate 1,018,159, forward strand.
TTCCAGTGATGTGTGGGGTAGCACAGGAAAATGGTACCAGATTATTGCAATGTTATCACTTTAATAATGATTGATGAAATCTCTTTTGAAGGAGTGACATTTAAGGAGATGGTACCCAAATACCTGGAGAGAATTGCATCCATGCTATCAATGTTTAATATTTATTAATATAAACTATTTTGTTTAATTCATTGTAACCCACTGTACACATTTCACACTTTGAGGACATGAATGGGATTTTTATCAGTGCAATTACAAATTATTGACAATAATAATCTCAGTCGCAGTATACATTAATTTTATCCAAGTCAATTACTACTAGATATTATATGTTTCCAATTAACATTATAAGCATAGATTTTAGATTAAAATTAACTGTAATTAAGCTCACTCCAAGTAAAAATGTCATGTTAGAGTATTTAGGCTTACTGATTCAGATAATCATATCATAAATATCGATGGTCTACCAAATTTGAGTAGAATGTAAGCAAACCTAAAATGAATGTTATAGTGACTAAATAATGGTGGCTAGTAATTGAGGAGGTTCCTGTGTGATTATACTTAAAGGTAACAACGTGGTGTTAATGTTAAAAAAGACTTTTTAGAAATTGATTTTTATGTAAATTATTTTGAATGTAATGAAATGAAATCTAAAATTGTTTACCCCAATTATTTGAGCGTAATTTTTTTTTTCTTGTAACAAGTTATTTCCTTCTAACACTTTACCACAAAAGCTCAGTTGCCTTATATGTACATCTGAGCCAGTTATCCTCGTTTTCCTTTCAAGGCAGTGCTAAGAAACAGACACTTCAAAGGCCTGATTCATTTGACCTATTTTAGATGTCAACTTGAGATGAATGAATTGCATCCTAGTAGTGCAACAGATTAAGTAGGAAATCTAAACAATTAGATCAGTGGCAGCAGCCTATGGTGTTGGCAGTCTGACATTAAAGGAGAATGAATAAAGTGCATTTAGAGGCAGTTTACTATTTCCTTGATCTTCAGATTTTTTTCTCAGTTTAATTATTTAGCCTGGGGTGACCAGATACAACTAAGTAGAAGATGGTAAAGTATTCCTCTCATATATGTAAGAAAAGAGACAAAAGGTAAATACGATTTTTTAAACTGTTTTTGTCCTTTTAAAGTGACCAGTTTCTTACTCTTATCAGTATAGCAGTGAGCTAACAATTTTTTTAAGAGGTACATAGGAGATTAAGATATGAGTGTAGTAGTTTTGAAATAATTTCCAAATAAAGGAGAATTCAGCCCTTAACCTCACAGTCTTTCTTTTTGTGGCACTAATTGTATTGTAAGATGCTGTTCTTGAAGGACAAAGATGATAGCTCTAAATTTAAAATAAATCAGATACATCTAATGTGTTACATAATGTTCTGCAGTAGAGAAAATCTAAATGTTACATGTATTAAAGGGTTTTGCATTGACTTTTAAAAGAACTTTACAATGCAAGAGACTTGGTCTTCTGGCTACCTGTTTGGTGATTAATGTACATATAGAAGAAAACTTCCAGCTCAGTTTGCTGAGCCTTACTGATACTTAGAAAATCTAACCTACTGCACTCGGGAAGACACTTACTGCAGAAAAGAGGATAACAGAATTAGCACCACCTTAATACTGCAATAAATGTCCATCTTCAGATGACTCAGAGATTTTGTCCAGCATGCACGAAACCAGCCAACAGTTTCTGTTCATTGCTTTTGGTTCCCGTGAGAAAAAAAGCTTTCAAAATAACAAGGAAGACATGGTAGTGCCTCTGTTATATATCTACTTTACTGCTTTGACTTTATAAAGAGTGTAGGAAACTATTTCCCTCTCTAGGAACACTTGTAATGTCAGAGAAGCAATACCTTTGGGTAGGTATTGATTTCAAATAGACAGAAGAAAAGAGGATTGCTATCATATAAACCTGCTCCTCATCCTCACAAAAGCAGTGTGAGTATTTCTACCTGTTAAATCCTTCTTTTTAAATGCTGCCCTTATTAAAATACTTGCAAGTTGAGTGCATACTTCTCTTAAGTTAGAATTAGAATCGGAACTTATTAGATACATATGATGGGATATATGTACAAAGGCTAAAAATATTTTCTAATTAAAAGTGAAAGGATTGATATTTTTTTCTCATAATACTAATTTCTAATGAAAGTGAAAGTGATGGAAGAAACAAGCTAGTCCTAAATTCTCAAAGTATTTTTCCACAGTCATACACTATTAAGTTGCAATCCAATCAGCAGGTTTTTTGTCATACCCTAGAAAATTGAAATACACTCATATATTTTAGTGTCTATAACCAAACTACACAAATAACAGCTTGGTGTACATGCCTATCATTAATAAATAATGTTAAATCTATTGCATATAATTTGTGTTTCATCACTTCACTTAACTCAGCCATCTTATTATTTAATACTCCGGGTTCCACTGCATTATTGTTTCAGTTCCCAGTGCCCTGCTAGGCAGTTTTAAATCTCTACTCCTATGAATACACTCTCAATGCTGCTCCGTTAGAAAAAAACAGTTTCTATTCCCCAGTCTGCACTTCTGTTCCTTCGAAATAATAGGTGAATGGGACTGTGATATAATCATTAGGAAAAGGAATACCCAAACTGTTTAACAAATACCTAACACATTTGTTCAGCAAAGCTGTAAATACTGATTTCTCTCCAGCAGTCCTGCAATCCTCAGTGGGTCATGGAGAGGTGTTGTGAAAATGTGTTGCTGTTCAATAGAAGCTTAGTGCTTCTTTGAGGATTTGAATTAAATGCTTCAGTCTGGAGATGCAATGTGGTCCATAACAGCTTCTGGGAGACAGCAAAAACCAATGTTTTGAAGTTTGAAAATAGCTATTGTAAAAATAAAAAAAACCTCCCCACCCAGATAACAGATTCAAGAGGCCAAAGGCAAAAGAAACAGACACAAGGTAAAATTAAAGTAATACAGTGACCTCTCATTGGAGAACATCAATCAGTTCTTTCAAAAAGTTTACCTCAAAAAATATTAATTTCAATACAATATAATTAGGGTAAAGTCCTTCAACAAACTACACCTATTCATGTCAAATTTTTTTCATTAGTTTGACATTATCTTTGTTTATCCCCCTCCCTTTCTTGGGGTCCATTGTTTTCTAGTTAACAAAGTGTTTGTGTTCCTTGTCACTGAGATTACTGCGAAAATAAATGCGATTCCAGTTTTATTTTCTTTACAGTTTTTCTGAAGTGTCATTTTGTCTTCTTATATTACTGCAGTGAATTTCTCCAGAAGACTTGTGATTTCCTGAAGCATTTTGTAGCCAAAAAAATGACTGGTCAGTCTTGTTAGGTCTTATAGACACTGCCCTTCAGTAGAGCTGGCATAGATGCTCATGGCACAATGCCTGTAGAGAAGGCACGTCCAACACATTGGTGATGAAGGCAATAAAAATTCCGATTACCTCCAGCAGACTGCTCAGTAGCTTTTTGATAAAATAGCTGCTGTCCTGCCTTTTTCTTACATAATGTAATATATAATTTCCAGAATGATTAACTTACATAATCTTTCATGAAAAATTATTTTTTAAAAAAGACTTTAAATGTTTGAATAGATTTTGGTTAAAGGCAAGGGTTTATTGCTCAGCTAGCCTCATCCTAAGCATCCACCTTAATGTATCTCAGGTTAAAAAGTCTCAGGGAAGGTTCACAGACCTTACTGTGTCCTTGTTATTTATGTTCTTGTGTAAATAAGAGAAAGCAAAATTTGATTTGTTCAAGGATATACATATGCATGCATTTGAGAATATATTCCAAGGCTATTTCGCACAGAAGGTCTACGCCAGTCAATTATATCGATGACAAGAAAATGCATACAATTTTTGCAAGCATTCTGAGATCTGTGGTACCGTTCCAGTGCATAAGTGGTAGGCACACATATTTACTGTGGAATGATGGCTTGTCATTCAGAAAGCATAGAGCCAAACAACCTTTCAGGAGTTGTCATTCAGACTGATCCTGAAACTGGGTTCTTTGTCGTTTGCTTGTGTAATATGAATGTTTTTGCGTGGCATCAAATTCCAGAAGCTTTCACAAGACTCTTCCAAATGTAAGTGTTCTACAGATGAATTCTGGCCTGTATATGGGCTCGAATTGCTTAGCTGGACAGGGAAGGTCAAGCTTAGTATGCCTTCTAATATGAGAGAAATTTTCAAGTGTAGCTCAGAACAACAAATAATGTAGAACATTTCCCTCAAGAAGGAAGAGCAGGGTATCTGCTGTAAGTGCAACTCATTATCTTGTGTTTAGTATACAAATGCAAATTTGAAAAGCCATTTCACTGCAGTGGACTAAAATAATTACCATTTTCTCCGTACTCTATCTTGCAGCAAAGAAATTTGCCTACACTTATATTACCATATGTAATGCTTCCAAAAGGTATGCCTGTTCTTACTGGTCATATGACAAAAACAGTAGCAAAAGGGGACATTTGCAACTCCTTTGCAATTCTCAACATAATTAACTTCTGAAAGAACAACTGCAGTAGACAAATACTATTTTTTTACACTCTCCTGTATATTCTTCAATCCCATAAATCTTGTCTGGGGCATGAATCTATTATTTCATAAGGGAAGGATGGCATGTGCAGGGCATGGGACTATATCTTATCATTCAGATGATGTGTAGAAATGAAGGTCAGGGGCTAAGCAAGGAAGATGTCTGTCACTCCCTTGTGACAGACATCAATGTTTTCCTTCATCAAAGTAGAAGGGGAAAATCAAGAGGAATGTGACTTCTTTTTGCTTGAGACTGGATGTCCTTCCGTATCTCCACTCGTAAGCAGCATGTTTGCAACAGATTGCAGATGGAGCAACACAGCTGCTTTCATCTTTTGTCCCCCTATAAAGAATTTTGACCAATGGAGCCAGAGCTTCCATTGCAATTTGACCTTCAAGTGCCACAGTGCCACAGAACTGCATGATGCCAGTCCCACTGTGTAGAGGTTTCTTTTGTCTATCTTGTAAGTTTAAAAATCTGTCTTTCATTTCTTTTCAGGGCACACGTAAACTCAATATTTTAAATTAAAGCTGATATTTCTTGAGGATACTTTATGTCTTCTACCCCTTAACTATACATTCAGCTAAATTTTGTGAACCTGAAGAGACAGCTTGTCATATAGATATTCTGTCATATCAGCAAGCTCAAAGGACTGGGGGGAAATTCCCTTACTGTCTTCACACTGTATTTTGACTTTCTCCCCTAAACAAATATCAGTTGCTGAAATTCCTAAACTAACAGTAACCTCCCTCTTTTACTAAGTGAAAAAATCTGAAGCTAGGCGATTAATGTTCTATTTTATGTTATTCCTACAGTGAAGGACTCAAGGCATCCTTAAATGAATTTTCTATATTTAATTCAATACACAGAAGTTCTGTTTTTTATTCCAGTTTCTCTGTGTAATCCAAATTGGTGTCAAAGTTCTTTCTGCCTGTCTCACAGAAAATGAAAATACATGTCTTTGTTTGCCTTCTGAATAAACTGAAAATATTGCACTTCACAGCCCTACCCTGAAGTATATTTCACTTAAGTTTAACAATACAGATGTGGTATTTCTTGCAATACCTCAGTCAAACTTATTTAACAAAAGGAGGGACACAGAATATGGAAGTCAGAGAAATCAAAGGATCAGAGAATAATTCAGAGTGGGGGGGAGGGTGTGCCTCAGGAGGTCCCTGGTCACATTCCCTGTTTAAGTAAGGTCATCAGAGGGTTAGACCAGGTTCCTTGGAACTTCATCTAGTTGGGTCTTGAAAATCTCCAAGGGCAGGTACTGCACAACCTCTCTGGGGAAGCCGTGCTACTGCCTAGCTGCCCTCATAGCAAAAATGTTTCTCCTCGTGATTTTCACCAGTTTATTCCTGTTCTCTTTTCCTCCTGGAAATCACCACTTTGAAAAGTCTTGTGAACCTCACTGTAGGCACTGGGGAAATACTGCTAGGTCCCATGAAACCATCTCTGCTCCAGGATGAACAAACTGTATGACCATATACAACTATCAGAAGTTCAAGCCAATTCTATGTTATATTGTTTCATGCTCATAACGAAAAAAACCCACCTCTTATGCAGCAACAAGATATCTTGCATTGTTTTTTCTGTTTGGAGGACGGTAGATGTGGATGGCCAAGTCTGAGTCACAGCTATACAGCAAGTTAACTTTAATTCAGACTTGTTACTGGAGTCTGACTTTGGCTAAGAAACTTTTCATTTCTCCTCCATAAAACTGTCATAGAATAATTTGGGTTGGAAGGGACCCCTGGAGATCATGTACAACCATCTGCTAAAAGTAGGACCAGCCTTGATCAGGTTTCCCTGTCTGATCAATTTTAGAATCTCTCCAAGGAAACTCTCTGCCAGAAGAGTAAAGTTAGCAAACTGGCTCTTGGTGCTGGATAGTTTAGGACTAAAATATAGGGAAAATAAAAATAAATTGCTAATATTTTTGGCAACATTAATGGCCACTGGCTTTGTACCTAAATGTCAGAATCTGTTTTATATGGTTAGACATGGCAAGGTTAGTACTATGATTGTCACAGAGAATAAATCGTGTACCTTGTATGTAGTTGTCTGGAGAAGAGAAAATGTGAGAAAGCAAATTTCAGAGATCCTGTGAGTAAAAAGATGGTATGTCAAAGTCAAGCAGCTAATCAGACTGCATACCCTAAGGTACATCAATATATCAAGCTGTCATAAGTGCTCCTAATGAAGGATCATTTGCAGAAGTTTTACCTTTACTGTCTTTAGTCAGCATTCAGCAAATGAATAACTGCAGTGTTGTTCCCAACAGATAACGGAAGAGTCAAAAGTATAGAAGGCATTTTTAAACATCATCAGGTATATTAAGAAGTGATAAATAGGGATTACCATCCCAATCATCTACTTTAACTCCAATGTAACATGAACCATAGAAATTCTTGAAATTAGCGTTTAAAAATAGATACCTCTTAAAAAATAAAAATATTATATAAAAAGAAGAAAAATTTTCACTCCTTCTCTAGACAAGTACTTCCAATAGTTATTTTTTCTCTCTGTGAGGTTGCAGCTTATACCAAATAGAAACCAGTACCTTTAAGTTTCAAATGCTGGATTTTTTTGCTCCTTCTCCTGTTAAATTGCACTTTTATTCTTTATATATCACTGTGCCAGTATCTTTCCACTGTAGAGCTAAACAAAACATTGTATTTTTTTAGAAAAAAATTTGTTTTTCTACTTGTCCAAATCTTGCCCCATCCATCAAGGTCCTTTTTAACTTGTATACCCCAGGGTATGCTCTCCAGGATGGAGAGGAAGATCAGGAATCTTCATGCTGTCAGTATGGAAGAATAACCTTGATTTTTGATTAAGAGTTTCAATAAAATGGAAGTTGGAATAACTCAAAATAATCATTCCCTTAGAATAGAAGTGCCGTGGAGACACAGACTGTCGCCAAGGGCTGATCCATGCCTTAATGTGACCCAGGACAGAACAATAAAGAACAGTACCCTAGGAAATATCATACCACATCCTAAGCTAAGAGGTGCCAATAATACAAGACCCCTTTAATTCTTTCAGACAGAAGAGCTCAAAGATCCTGACCCTTCTAAGTCTCAGATGGAAAATGCTACTGATAGATACAGTAAAGAAAATAAAGTTCTGCTGAAAACTTGCAACCATTTCTTTCTTGTGAACTTTTGGGTTTTTTTTAAATCTGAAAAAGCTCTCTTTGAGCAATCAAACTTCATGGGAAGATCTGTGTCCTTTGGCATTCGTGCAGGGTTGCAAAAGCTATAAATCAGTCCAGTTCCTTAGCAATTTCTGTAGTTCTCCATCAGACTAAAGAAAAGCAGTTGCGAAGACAAGCATATAGTAAGTAGATTGCTGTGTAGCAAGAATAGGTGAAATTTTCTTCATATTCCTCTCACAGGAGTAGAAAAGAGACCTCACAATCATTAATTCTTGGGACATTTTAAAAATTGTTTGCATTAAAATCTTCATAAGAATTGGAGCTTTTTAACCAATCTAGGTGAACCTGTAAGGAGACAGTCTACTAAATACAAAATTTTACATCTCCTCAGTCTAGATTCTGAAAGAATCAAGGATTCATCTTCTGATGGTAAAGAGATTCATGGTCAAATTTTTGCAGGAGGAACCGGTCCCTTGAAAGTTCAGAGTAACCTCAAGGTGAAATCTCAATCATTTTTAAATAAGGAAGAAATCATTAAAGATTGAAGTTAACAGAAGGAAATTTGGAGGCTAACAGCAGGCAATGACCATTACAACATTTTGCGAATTCTGTGGTTCTCATCTCCTTCACATTACATGTTCCTCTATCAGAAGATCTTGATGTACTTCTCAGCCTTGGAATCTGCCCCTATTATCTGGCTCATCTGCTGCCTTATAAAACCTTGTACAGTCATGGCCCAATAAACATAGAGACAGTCAATAGCATAAAAAAATGGCAAATAAACCAGTGCTGTATAGAGTGACATTAAGTATAAAAGTCTGGGAATAATGTCTGACTCCGAAATTTAAAATTTATACATGTATGTACATATATATATATGCACACACATGCATGTCTATATTCATATTTATCAGCTAGACAAATATAAAGCATATAACTGCATTTAAAATACACATATATGCTTATAAATTGCTTCTGTGACATTTCACTAGTTGATTAGCAACCATTTCAACAGAGAGACTATTCACACTAATCTGAGCTCACCCTTTGAAATCCAGAGCTATGTGTTTATGGTGTGATATAGAAAAGAAAAGCTGCAAACTCCTAATTTTAGGTTAGCCGATAAATTATAGTAGAGCTGAAAAAGGGGTGTTATGCCATTGTATAATATCTGCTGCAGGTAGACTGAAAAATCTGAGTTCAGATCTTGAGATGCTGCAGGGGAGAGAATAAAAGAATGAAAAGATATGTGCTATGGTTACTACAGAGAGGTGGATTACTATCCACTTGCTTTCTTTTAAGAAAGAATTTGTAAGATATGGAGCTCAAGATCAGGAAAAAAATCCTGTGGTATAAACCCAAGAAACATTATGTTGTACAAATTCATGCAAATGGAATGTGGGTTCACAGTCTTTATGACTAGCAGAGATTTTGTTCTCATGATAGTTATGACAACAACCGAGCAGTTCAGGATGAAAGGAAAATTACTGCAAAGTACATTAAGAGACTGCCTAGAGTTAATTTAATGCTCCCAATGCTTCTAGATTTATTTAATACTTGAGGGAAAGCACAGTTTGAACTGACATTGCTTGAAAGAATGAACAGTTGAAAAATTATAAAAGCATGGTACTTTTGTTGTTATTTGGGTTATTGGAAACATTTTTGCCTCAAGCTTCCTTTAATATTTTTGAGTGCTTCTGCATATGAGCAGAAAGGGGGATAGAAGAGTTGTGAAAGAATCATAACTCGGTGAAGAAATGATGCAAGTTTTCCTCTCTAATCGTATTTGTATGAGTATGTGGAAGAAGAGGGACTGCTTCTTTAAGGACATCTGGTCAAGGTCCTTTCTCAATGCAAAAAAAGCTAATGGGAAGAGGAGTAATCATAAAAAAAAAATGCACAGCAGTCCTAAGAACAAAACCTGGTTGACCACACGAACTGATGAATGCAAGCAAGATTGTGAGAACAGTTATTCCAGCAAGGTTTTGTGTGGGCAGACCTTGTCAAATGAGAAGGAAACTAAAGGAAAAGAGGGAAATCAGGAAAAAAAAAATCTATGGAGACACACACTTGAGCAAATAAATGTGAAGAAAATGAGATGAAACAAACCTCAGCAGTTACACTAATTGATGGACTATCAAGAAAACAAAGATATTATTTTCAGGAAGATCGATCTGGACTTTGCAACAGGTAAGATTGTAAACCAGGGGAACACAGACAAGCACAGATTTCTCTGGACAACACATTCCTGTGCCTTACAACCCTCACAGTAAAGAATTTTTTCCTAATACCTAATCTAAATCTACCCTCTCCCTGTTTTCTCTTGTCCTACCTATGGGCCCTGGAAAAAAAGTCCATTATATCTTTTGTATAAGCCCCCCTTGATACTTGGAGTATTCTATTCTATTTTATTCTATTAATTTTATTCTATTCTCCTGTGATGGGTGGGACTTAATGTGGACAGTCCCTGCCTAGAGATTCCTGGACTCAAAAGATGAAATTTCAAGTGAGAAATTTCCAGTGTAAAACCAAGGCAAAAAAAATTTTTTGATGTCTCATTTTTCTGCATGCCAACTGTCATGAGCTGCACTGTCTCATTTACCATGTTTATATGTTATCTCAAACAATTTGCTCTCAGTTTGTTTTGTTTGACCGCTTCTTACTAAAAAGGTATTAATGGAAAACAATATTCTCCCCGCTGACTCAAATCTAGAACATGATAGAGTTTGGGAACACTTAGGGAAATGGTAATCAGTTTTCCACATATACTTCAGGCATTTACTCACAGCTCTTGTGGGTAGCAATCACTGGAAAAGTAGATGACAGCTAAGCTGTCCTGAGTGGTACTTCAGCATTATTTTGTTTAACAATCTATGTCCAGAAAATAGAAAAATCACCTAGAAAGAAGTTCAGTGTAAATATCCTGGGAGTATCAGATCAACACACTGTTTCTAAGTGGAACTATTTTTTTCTGTCTTACCTTTCTCCAGGCAAGTCTAGTATCTGCACGTTATTTTAAAATGTTTCCACTATTTTTCCTTAAATAAAATATATTGCAGTGCAATCTGCTTATGGAGTCTGAGATTACTACAATTCTTTCACACCTTCAACCGCTTTTTATCTTAATGTGCATTCTTGAAATAAGAATGATGAGATAGCATCCACAAGAGTTTCCATGAAAAAGAAAAAGAATAATAAGATTTATGTAAACTAAAACTGTTCTACTTTTACCAAGTAAATTATGCAAAAAACCCGCATAAAAGTAAATCGAAGTTTTATAAATCAAACCTTAAGTGCCTAAATGCATTCCCATTTCAAGCAATATTTTAAAGAGCTGAAGCAGAAACATCATCTTTGCCAGCATTATAATTCAAACACTGAAACTTGTAAACTTTTTATTATAGTCCTTTTTCAAAATGCCTATGCTTAATGTACGAAAGGTTTTTATACTTTTTGCAAGTCTTTCTATCAGACAGGTACAAACAGTGAATGCAAAGTTGCGCCTGTAGGTACTTTATTTGTAGGCAATGTCAGTAAAGTATATAAAAAATACCATTTTTGGTAATTGCTTCCAACTTAATTTTAAGTATCATATCACATAAATCTTTCAGAGCCTTCATGTTTGGACCTTAGATAACTTACATGAAATCAGCAAATAAGGCTCTTCTAATGGCAAAACGAGCCATGGATACAAATTCCAGATTGCACGTCCCATAGTTGTGATAGCGTAGAAAAAACTGAGATGTGAGGTGCTCACTAATGATTTCGTTTGGGAACCAGGTTTCAAGATTTCAGTTGTCTCCTTTGAGCAGAGAAAATAACTACTAACACTGAAGAGAATGAAATGTCTTTAATACACAAATTATTTGCATTTAAATCTCTGACCACATATTTATTTTTACCAGGGCATGCCCAGGAATTTGTATGAGCAAATTACTTAAATTAAAAAAAAAAAAAAAAAAAAAAAAAANAAAAAAAAAAAAAAAAAAAGATAATATGGATGTGCAGTTAACCATAGTGAGAAGACATTTGGAAAAGCTTTTGTAAAATGCCATGTTACTGATGGAAAATGGTTTCTGTGATGTGTGTTTTCCCCTTCTTGAATTCTACAGAAATCTTTTTTTCAATTCAAGACCAAAGTCTGATACTGTTATTTTACCCTTGCTGGTGCAGGAGAATGTGCTTTCCAGCTA
>VZRR01003884.1:1305-40227 GCA_013398015.1 Oreocharis arfaki
CGGCCGCTCGGCCCCACGTCCGCGCAGCGGAACGCTCCAGACACGCAACAGTTTGTCCCGCGGGGGTGCGACCCCCGGGAATGCCCCGCGTGGGAACTCACCGCTCCTGGCGCCGCGGGACACGCGCTGCCAACGAGGCGCCGCTCACATCTTTCCAAATCTTTTAATTCCCCCTCTCCGGCCGGAGCCGATGCCCAACGACCACCTCCTCGGCCATACTGGGGCGGTACTGGCGGCACTGGGGTCCCAGAACTTCTCGGCTGCTTCGCACTTTGATTTGAAGCGCGGGCGGCCGCGCCGGAGATGCGCAAAGAACGCGACTGGCTGCGAGAGGTTTTATTTTGTTTATTTCTGCTCTTCCTTCCCCTCCCTCTCCCAGTTTAGCCCAGGAAGTCCTGCAGCATTGGTTAATCCTCGAGGAGGGATAACTGCTGAGATCTTTAGCGAGCTCTCCGCTACCACGGACACTTCCTAGAGCTCCAGCATATCTGTGAGGGATGTGCAGCCACAAGATGTGAAGGTATTTAGAAAAAAAAAGTAGCGGTTTCCAAGTCAAGCAGATTCCTGCAGGGAAGTGAAGCCGGGGTTTAGGACTGGAGCCATATTTATAAAAAATAAACCTATCGGTGCTGGCCTGGGTTATAAATTCAGGGAACATTCACCCCCAGGATGGTTCTGACAGCAGCTACTCCCTGGTTTGGGTTTAATTTATACAATGAAGGGTTTTAGCAGGAGGGGAGGCTTCCTCCTTGGGCGAGGAGGGAGGCTGCAGGCAGCGGGGCAGGAGCCTGGATGTGGTGTTTGGAGGATGTCAGAGCCGTGTCTGGGGTGGGCAGGGGGACAGTGACCAAGGGCAAGGCTACCCCAGGCACAGGTGACCACCACAGAGCTGCATCTGCTCTGGGGAACCTCCTGGGGTTATTTCTGCTGTGTTCACCCACGGACAAGCTCAGCTGCTGCTCAAGCCCCTGGGAAACAGCTGCCCAGAGGTGCTGCAGGTGGTGAAAGCCGGGGTTAGCCCTGGAAAAGACAGCACAACTCTGGTCCTGCTGCCCAGTGTCCTGGGGCATCCCCGCCACAGGGACAGGCATGCAGCTGTGCCAGCTCTGGGTTTGGGGAAGGGGTTTCATGCCTGGTCTGAGGCTGGGAGGGTGGACCTGAGGTCTGGGGACCCAGCAGGAGTCATCCAAAGGGATCTTAGGAGGTCCCGTGGGTGGCTGAGGGATCTGGGCTTTAATTGTTTTACAACATCCTGAGTGCATGGGTTGGGCCGTTCAGTTCGTGGGGGAAATTCATAAATGCCTGGGAAATTGTGGAAAATGCACATATTTTAAAAAGTGCTCCTGCCTGGAAAGGATAAAACGTCTCTGTGGGCTCCGTGAAGTCAGCAGGGATGAAATCAGGGGGCAGAGGCAGGGAGAGCCGGGTGCTCCAGGCCCGAGCCCTGCGGATTCCATCCAACCCAGCACCTCGCCACAAACCAAGGAACGCTCTGCTGGAAACCAGAACTGGGAACTTGTTTTCATTTACAGCAACTCCCTTCTGCACAGAGGCTGAGGTGGTGTCCTTTTGAGACAAACCGGTGTCCACCAAATATTTATCAAGCAGATTCCTCCAGAGCCATGTGATGTTCCTGAGGCTGCAGGGGATGCTGTCCCCAAAACCGTCCCCTTCCCCCCGCTTTTGTTACACCCCTCAGAAGAGCTGTAAGGCTTGGAAATTAATTGTGCCCCTCTCCTGTCGCGAGGAGCGTCACCAACCCACTTTTGAAACATTTTAAAAAGATCCCGTATTTTTCACGTGCTGCTTGTGCTCCTCGGAAAAGGAAGGCTGGTTCCGCTCCAGCCTTTTAAACCACCAGTGCTGGGGGTTAAACGCTTTAGCGGGAAGTGCCAGGGATGTAAGAGGACACTGACTGGAGCGCTGCCCCTTCCTTGAGGATCTGTCTTTGTGCAGGGGCCGCAGTCCCCCGGCTCGGAGCCCTCCTGGCAGCGGGGCCGTGGGGTGGGAGGTCACTCGTTGTGTGACCACGAGTTCAAGCGAGAATGTGGCAGCGGCTCCCAGCAGGGACCACGGCAGCCAAAATCCCAGCGACTCTCGCGCCGGCCCGGGAGCGCTGTCAGGCGTGCGGGAATGCAGCGCTTCCCCCTCGCTCCCGGGGATTCCAGGAGAAACCAGCGGCGACAGGGAATGTTTGCCTCCAGGCCTGTCTGCCGGTGCGAAAGTGCTGCGACCTGCTGATGGAGACAGGTGGAATGAGGCGGGGAGGGGGGGAACGTGAGCGCTCGGGAAAAATAAACAGCAGCCAGAAGAATATCGAATTTAAATGTTGCTAGCGGAGAACTCCACCAGCAGACTCTGCTGGAAATTATCTGAGACACCACGGCACAAAAATGCTCCCTTTTCACGAGGCAAATGATCTAATCAAGATGTATGTGCATGACAATGCGCTCGCAGGGAGAGAAAGCCGGAGTTATCTGCTTCAATTACGGCACTTCCCGTGTCCCTGTCCTGGCAAAGAATGAGAATAATAAATATAAACCCGTTTTTTCCAAACCTGTGACTGAGTCGAGTAACCCAGCTCCCACTGAGCCACAAGTGAAGTACGAAAAAGGGAAGCTACCAGGTAAAATACTGTGAATATTCCCGAGGAATGAAATAGGAAATGAAATAGTAAATGTTATATGAAATGCTGATTTACAGCCAGCGGTGTCTTCATACCCAACAGGACACTGGGCTGTGCCCATGAGGGAGAATTGGTTGTGAGCTCCTGGCACGAGAACGGAAACTGGAGAAGGGTTTTAGGAAGCTTAAATCAGAGAATCAATCGTGGAATCACAGGCTGGTTTGGCTTGGGAGTGACCTTCAGGATCCTCCAGCTCCAAGCCCACGGACAGGCAGGGACACCTCCCACTGGATCCCACCCGTGTCCATCAAAATGCCAGCACTGGCTGAAGAGATCCTTCCTTTCCCCGTTCCTGCTCCGTGCTCCTCATCCCAGCCGTGGATCTCACCAGGGCTGGGGCACCCCAAGGCTCGGACACCCCATCCCTTCCCATGCTGGAAGAAGGTGTGGGAGCAAAGCTCCTGGGGGATGAGGGATCGCGTTCCGCAGCCAGATCCCAAAGCAGGGAGGCACCCAGGGGTATCCCACCCTTCCAGCGGCTGTCTCCTTCCCTCCGGGCTGTGCATCGTTACCCACGAATTACGGAGAGGGCTGGAATTCCTCTTTGAGCAGCTTCATGAAGAAATGAACTTCGGCTGAACACAAACTGCAAATAAAGCCGGAAATCAGACAAAAACCGATGCAGGCCTTGGCTTCTTTTAAGGTAAAATGAGTGATCCCAGGGGCCAGCACCTCGGAGACCTGCCCAGGTACGTTTTGAACTCACTAAATAATGGATTTTAGTGGGTTTTCTTTTGTCTGCTTTGTTTTGGGAGGAATTATACCCACAATCTGTTTTTCTGCTGCATTTCTAGCAAGCAAAATCTGTGTTTTGCTGCTTGAATTTAGCTCACAATCAGGTGCTCAGTTCTTATAAGGCTCAGATTTTTATCTGTTGGACTTCCAGAAATTATGTGTGATGTAGGCAAGAGCTTATTTATTATTTATTGCTTTTATTGTAGTGTAATAGCTGTGAAATTTAAATACGAAATAAACCAAGAAAAGAAATCATTTGCTCAGTGTCACAGCACAGAACTGAAGCTGGCCAAGCTGACATCACAAATCCAAGAAAGGAAGAATTTGGGGGATATTTCCATTAATTCATCTGTGCATCCTGATTGTTAGCAGTGCCAGAAGGTGTTTGTGACCTGCAGTGCCCCGTCCCAGTGATCTGCTCAAAGGTAACACTGCAAATACACTTCACTTGTTTATTTCTTTTTGAACTGATAGATTTATCTCCTAATTTTGCTCTCGTTTCCCAGCCTTTTACAGGACTCTTGGACAGTTTATAGACAGCAGCTGACACCTGTAAAATTCACCTGGAGCTATTCAGCAGTTTAAAACACCTCGATGCAATTTATCCAGAACTCTTCATGCACAAAAAAAAGGCAAAAATTGATTGGAGTGGCTGAGGAACTCTTCTGTCCTGTCTTTAAAAAGTGGATATAAAGCTGTCAGCTTTTACAGCTGCCCTCACCCTGCTTCAATGAAACAGAGCTGTGGAGGGGAGATTCCTTTTCCAGCCTGGAGTCCTGATGCTCCTGGAGTCAGGTCCAGTGCAGGGATGGGGTGAAGCAGCTTCTGCAGCAGCAACTTCAGCAGCATCAGCAGCAGCATCTGCATCTGCACCCACTCCTGAGGAAGGTACCAAACCCTCACCTGTGTTGGGCTTTCATTTTATTAACTTAACAAATTCAAATTAGCAAAATAATAGATATGGGAGTGAGGGGAAAAATCTGATTTTATCACTTTGAGAGCTTTGGCAGTGCCAGGCTGCCCTGTCAGGGCTCTGTCCAGACCAGGTGATCCAGGCAAGGGGGTTTTGGTGGCTTCCAAAACCAGGCAGGCTCCCATTCCAAAGTTATTTGGGTTTTTTAGCACCTTAAAATTTTTTTGACAAAATACTCAAAGGGATAAAAAATACAACTTGTAAGGCGCTCTATATTTGTCCCTTGGCACCCTGGAGAAAAGGAGGCTCAGGGGGGACCTTGTGGCTCTGCACAACTCCCTGACAGGAGGGGGCAGCCGGGGGGGGTCGGGCTCTGCTGCCAGGGAACAGGGACAGGAGGAGAGGGAACGGCCTCAGGCTGGGCCAGGGCAGGCTCAGGGTGGACAGCAGCAGGAATTTCCCCATGGAAAGGNGGCCAGGGAAGGGCTGGAGGTGGCACTCAGAGCTCTGGGCTGGGGACAGGGTGGGGATGGGGCACAGCTTGGGCTCCATGGGCTGGGAGGGCTTCTCCAACCTGAAGGATTCTGGGATGTCTCCCTCCAAGCTGGCATTTCCAACCTACCCCAAATATTCAGCAAGGCCAGTAATTATGTATTTGTTTCCCTGGAAGCCAAAAGCTCCCGGACTCAGACGCTGCAGCTCCTGCAAACCCGGGTAAAGCCCGGAATCCTGGCTGATCCCACCACCCACAATTACGTCAAGTTTGATCACCTGCACAAACCCCCCCCTCCCTGGGCATTTATCACCCCTCAGACAGGAGCAGACAGTGATCCTTTACTCCCTCATGCCACATTTCCAGGAGCAGTACGTATTTCCGAGCCATTTTCCTGTATGGATATGGCAGGAATTGGATGCAATATTCCGGAATGGTGCCACCGGTGGCGCACAGGGGAACGCTCCGGCATTAAGCCCCTCTCACCTCGCCCATTACCCCGCTCCTCCTCCTCACGTTCAGCACTGCAAGGAGCGTCTGATTTCCTCTTTAAGTGCCATATAATCACTTGTTACACATAGCAGCACACTTCCTCTTCACGCTTAAATCCTGGGAGCTGCCGTTTCCGCAGGCTTTGGGATTGCTTTGGTGAGTCCCTATAAAATACTGAGCCCACCGGATCTGATCCCTGGAATAACACAGCCCGAGGACTTCAGCAAACCCTCTCTGGGTGTGGGCACAACTTATAATACTGATTTTAAAAAGGTGAGTTATGGAGAATGCGCAACAACTCTTGGTAAGGTTTTCCAGTGATTAATTATTCCTATTGATGCCATTTTCTCCTTATTTCCTATATCAGATCTTCACTATTTAGTGCTGGACCTTTGTGCTCTGACTGCCCTGGCCAGTGGGATTTGCTGCTCAGGGAACTCCTCGTGGATTCTGGATCCAAGCACAAACCAGAGGAGCTGCTGAGTGCCCAAACTTGGACAGATGAGGTCACAATTCAGAAGGAACAACACCTCAATCAAAATTAAAATTACTGTATTTATTCATTTAAGGGGACTCTGCACGTGTCCCCTCAGTGTCCTGAGCACAAGGCAGGGACCCAGGAATCCCAGCCCAGGAGCCACCAGCCCAGCTGGGACCCACCAAGGAGGATCAGAAGGGACCTTCTTGCCCTCCAGAACTCCCTGCAAGGAGGGTCTGGGTGGGGTTCGGTCTCTTTCCCAAGCCAGGACAAGAGGAAATGGCCTCAAGTTGCATCGGGGGAGGTTTAAGCTGGATATTGGGAAAATTCCTGCATGGAAAGGGCTGCCCAGGGCAGGGGTGGAGTCCCCATCCCTGGAAGGGTTTAAAAGCCCTGTGGATGTGGCACTTGGGGACGTGGGGCAGTGGTGGCCTGGGCACTGCTGGGAATGTTGGACTCGATGACCTTGGAGGGCTTTTCCAGCCTGCTCTGGGATTCTGGGACTCTCTGTGTCTCCAGCTGTGCAGCACCCACAAATTCCCCTCCAAACCCCCACTCTCAGCAGTGCAGGGGTCGATTGGGTCAGAAATAACCAGGTTTGGGTTCCTTCAGCCCCAGGCAGAGGCAGCAGGGGCTGTGCCAGGCGCTGCTCATCGCCGCAGCAGGAACAGCAGGGTTTGCCCACGTGGGGCAATAGTGCCAGCCAGGATTTATCTGGGGGCTCCTGCCTGTCCAAGGCTTTTTGGGATTGCCCCAGGTGGGGGCTGCTCCTGGGGGAAGTTGTTCCCTGCTGGACCAGAGGAGCTGTGCAGGTAGAGAGGTTTCTGTGCATGAGGATCCAAGGCTGGTGGCTCAGGAAGAGTTTCCCTGGCCCAGGGGATGTCTGGGGATCTGCTGGGCTCCTCCTGGTAAGTGAAGCATTGGAGCATCAACCTTGGATGTTTTAAACCCACCACAACCTCGAAGGTTTTAGCGATGCCGTATCTGTCAGGGGCTCTGATGTTTGGGTTTATTTGGGGGGCAGTAACTGGGCAGGATGGTTTTACCCCCCACATCCCCTCCCTGGAGCTGCTGGGAGCTCAAGCATTCCCTTGTGGGGTCAGCCTGAACCTCTGGGTGCTCAGAGGTGGGGGAGACCCTTTTTTTGGAGCAGTGAGGGGAGCCCCTGCAGGTTCATGCCCCAGGTGATGTGAGCAGCTTGATGTGAGTGTCTGAGAGCAGCACAGCATGAGAAGTCTCTTCAGTTTGGATTTAGTTTGGACAGTGAGACCTCGTGTAAGGCACCATTGCTGGCTCTGAGGAAAGCAGCCCCTGTGTGCACTGTAATGTGCCATGTTTTAGTTAACTTGCTCTCAATTACTGTTTCTGAGGCTGATATGAAGCTGGGAGGGCTCTGCTGGCAAGCCCAGGGAGGGTTTTGCAGTGCCTGGATCTGTCTGGCACAGCCAGCCCTCCCAAAATGGGGTAAAACCCTCCCCATGCACTTAAAAGTCACCAAAATCCAGAGGTTGGATGTGGATTAGTGCACAAAAGAGGCAAGTGAAGCAGGGAAATCAGGAAGCAAATTGCTGCTACTTTTTTCCTCTTAAATGCTTAGAATAAAAGATGGGGAATTTCTTCCCCAGGCTGGTTTGTGGGATGCCATGCCCAGAGCAGGGCTGTGGGGAGAGCATCCCCTGGCAGTGCTCTGCAGGGTTTGTGCCAGGCTGTGCCCGCAAGCCTGGGTTGGTATCTGCTCATTACAGCTGGAATCCCTCAGGGATGTCAGCTCAGGGCTCTAATTCCATGGAGATGAGGCCAAAGTCAAGAAATATCTTTTCTGGGCTTTGTAGGAAACCCAAACTGCCCATTGTGGGGGTTTTCTGGCAGAGCCCAGCAGTGCAGGGACCCCAAGCCACTGTGGCAGCAGCTGGGACACCACAGCCTCCAGCCCTGGCTGAGCTCTGAGCAAACCCCGCTGCAGATCCTTCAGGAAAGAGGGGAAAAGGAGCTGCTTTCACTCAGGAACTGGCAACTGTGGAGTGCAATAACCCAAATTAACAATATCCAAATATTATCCAAATTTAAAATAATCCAAAATTTAAAAATCACCAGCTGAGATGAAATGAGTTGATGCAGAAATCAACTGTGTTGACTTAAAGCAGCATTAGAAATGCCATTAAATTCAAAGTAAGATTTTCCTAACGATCTTAAAACTGGCTGAATATAAAAGTACAATTAGTAGAGCTGCTGGTGGAGAGAAGTCATGTCCTGAAACCCTCAGGAGAGAAACCCCTGAGTCCATGTGTGTCCTCAGCCATAGCTGGTGTGGGATGGGTCCCTCCCCTGCACTCAGGAGCATCACCTGAGCAGTGAATTTTACTGGTGCTGCTCAGCCAGGAGTGAGCAGCTCTGATTATTCCTCCTGTAAGGTGATATTTGAAATTCCTGTAGTGTCTAAAAGTGATATTTTGGGCATTAAGGTGGGATCCACACTGTGAAGAAGGGGCATGGCCAGTGGGGGGAAAAATACTGTATTTATTTTACTGAAAAGATAATGAAAGTATGGAAAAAATATTTATTTTCAGTGGGATTGGAAGCAGGCACTGGCACAGGCTTTCTTTACCATCCCACACACGTGTTGACGGCAATGCCCTAAATTGCCTGATGTCTGAAATGAGCTGGATATCACTGCAGAGAAATTATCCGCACTTTCAGGAGCTCCACTTGATTTGCTTTTGAAAATCAGCTTAGACTTGCCCGATCCGGGTTGTTTGGGGTGCTAATTGTAACCCTCCAGCCACCAGGCTTCGAGATCTCTCTGCAGATGTCCCAGCAGATCCTGTTAGGGCAGTTAAAGGATGAAAACGTTGGTGTTCACAGGCTCCTTCTGTCTCCTCGTGCTGCCGGAGCGAGTCGGGGGACGTTATCAGGGATGTTATCAAGAATGTTATCAGGGATGTTATCAGGGACGTTATCAGGGACGTTATCAGGGATGTTATCAAGAATGTTATCAGGGATGTTATCAGGGACGTTATCAGGGACGTTATCAGGGATGTTATCAGGNGTTCACAGGCTCCTTCTGTCTCCTCGTGCTGCCGGAGCGAGCCAGGGGACGTTATCAGGGACGTTATCAGGGATTTTATCAAGGATGTTATCAGGGATGTTATCAGGGACGTTATCAGGCTTTGCAGCCCTGCCATCTACCGGCTGCTTCCCTGAAAGCTCTCAGCTCTGCAAATCCTCAGAGAAAGCGTTTAAACTTCTTAAACTACCGGAGGGGAGCTTTAGATCGGGAGTAAGGAGGAAATCCTGCCCTGGGAGGGTGGGCAGGCCCTGGCACAGGGTGCCCAGAGCAGCTGTGGCTGCCCCTGGATCCCTGGCAGTGCCCAAGGCCAGGCTGGACACTGGGGCTGGGAGCAGCCTGGGACAGTGGGAGGTGTCCCTGCCATGGCAGGGGGGAACAGGATGAGCTTTAAGGTCCCTCCCCACCCAAACCAGTCTGGGATCGTTCACCGGAGCCCCGGGTGCTGCTCCCAGCCCGGCTGAGCAGGAGCAGCTCTGGCTCTCCCCCATTCCCCTCCCTGCCCAGGGCCCAGTTGTTCCCCTGGGCTATTTTTAAGCCCGTGTGGACAGCGGGCTTAGCGAGGGCTCCCTCAGAGCTGCTGGCAGCCCGAGGCAGAGGTACAGGGACAGTGATACCCGCAGTGGGCTGGGCACACGGCTCCAAAGGTTCCGCCTGCAGCCTGCCACGGGAGCTGCTCAGCACTCAGGGCACTCGGTACTCCCCCTTTCCTGGCGAGGATTGCTGTTTCTGCAGTGCCCGGGCATGTCAGTTGTCCCTGTGCTGGGTTACAGGTTTTACTGGGGCTCGCTGAACTCAGTGGATGTCTTGCAGGAGCAAAGATCGCACCAAGCTGTGATGGGATTGATGGAAAAGGGGATTAAAGGCACTGTGGAGAGCACCTGCACGACCTGCCCTGGTGCTCCATGGCCTCCTTGAGCGTTTTCTTGACTGTGCCCCCTGCTTTTAACACTGCCAGTCCCCGCTGGGATATCACAGTGCTGCAGGAGGAGCCGGCCCAGCTCACCCAAGTCCTTGCTGAAGGAGGAAGCAATAATTCTTTATTTAAAAGAGATTACAGCTTGCTGATGTAAATTACTGTATCTCTTGATTTGATCATGGACCTGAGGGCTCTGGGAAGGCTCAATGGCAACTGGAGCCTTCTGCTGCTCAGGCTGAGGGTGGCCTCGGGGCTGAGAGGGACCTTGGGGTGGGCTCAGGGTGGTTGTGCTCAAATTCAGGTTTGCAGGGAGGAAGCAGAGCTGGGTCTCTGTGTGGCAGCAGGGGAGGGGCTGAACCTGCAGCTGCCCCTGGGCTGTGGAACCACAGAATCCCTGAGGTCGGGAAAGCCCTCCAGGACCACCATGCCCCATCCCCACCTCGTCCCCAGCCCAGAGCTCTGAGCCACCTCCAGCCCCTCCCTGGACACCTCCAGGGAGGGGCACTCCAAACCTCCCTGGGCAGCCCCTGCCAAGGCCTGAGCCCCCTTTCCATGGGGAAATTCCTGCTGATGCCCCCCCTGAGCCTCCTTTGCTCCAGGCTGAGCCCCTTTCCCAGCTCCCTCAGCCTCTCCTGGGGCTCCAGACCCTTCCCAGCTCTGTTCCCTTCCCTGAACACACTGCAGCCCCCCAGTGCCCTTCTTGTCCTGAGAGGCCCAGAGCTGGACACAGCATTTAAGGTGTGGCCTCACCATTGCCAAGTACAGAGGGAATGTCACCTCCCTGCTCTGGCTGCCACATGATTTTTATAAGAAAATAGTATAAAAATATCCTTTCCTTAGACTCTGCTTCCTTCTGAGGCTCCACATTACTGCGTACTTTATTTTCCTTCTTTTCAATCATAAACCAGCTGCTCCCAGTGCAAGGCCTTTCTTCCAGCTGTGGGTGTCAAACTGGGCACTGAGGTGACCTCTGTGGTCCCTGGGCCTTTTTTCCTGGGGGCTGTTGGGAGAATTCCTGCGGCGTTAATGATGGAGTGTGCTTGAAAAGGAGCATTGCTTCTCCCTGGTCCCTGCAATTTTGGCACCGCCGGGTTCCCCGTGGGAAAGCCTTCCCTGGGAGCTGGTGGCTCCGGCATTCCTGGAGCTCCCCCCGTTTCCCAGCTCTTCCTGGAACAACTCTCTGCAACCGAGTGAAGCACTGGTCCCACCAAAATCAATGCTATCGACTGCACGGCGCTGATGTATTAGTCCTGCTGAATTACAGCTCTCAGCTCTCACCCCCAGAGATGCCATGGGAAAAGCTTTTAGTGGCTACCACAGCCTGAATTCCTGCCCATCCCAATTCCTGCTCTGCCGTGCCAGACACAGCCCCCAAGCCCAGTCAGCTGCTGCTGTGAGTGTGTGTGGCAGAGAGGATCCAAACTGCTTAGGAAGATCAAGCCCTTGTTTGTAGAGGCTTAAAAATATCATCTCGCCAAGCAGAGGCTGTAATTTCCTGGGCCTTATGGGTGAGGATGCTCAGCCCCGGGAAAGGGGGTGGTGCCACTGGAGCTTGGGCTGCGTTTGACCTGGAGCACCACAAATCTGCTCCCAGTCACAAAGGCACCAAGCCCTGGGCATCCTGCACCCTGCCAGGGGCTCTTGGCACCAGCCAGGGCTGTGCCTGTCCTGCTGCTGGGCAGGGACTGCCCGGGGGCTCTCCTGGCCGTCTCTGCTGGGTGTGGCCTCTGCTGGCAGAAGTTGTGTGACTTTGAAAGGTGCATCCACCCCACTCTGCCCATTCTGTGCTGTTCCATAACAAAATGTGGGCTGCCAGGACAGCGAAGGGCACTGCTGGTCGTTAGTTTGAGGCTTTGAATCACCCAAATTTAACCCATCACGAAATCGTGATTATCAGTTCAAAATGTTTGGTTTTTGACTGCAACAGTTAATTTTTTTTTTTTTGGCTTCAGGCAAATCTTCCTGCACAGTTTGCTGTGAGAGCTCTGTGGCTGGAGGGGTGGCAGTGAGGGTGCAGGGATGGGGACACAGCACCCTGTGGTGGGACATCTCTGCAGGTGCTCACTGCGACTCACTGGTGGTGGCACCCCTGTTTGTGCTCTCACCTTTAGGGCACACCAGTGCCCTCCTTGCCCTGCCAGGCTCTGTGGTGGGTCTGGCTGCCCCCAAAAGGGCTGTGGGCACAGGGTGGGCTGTGCCTGTGGGAGCTGCCGGACCTCCCACGGCGGTTCCTGTAAACATCCATCAATATGAGTCACATCTTCTAGGTTTTTAATTGATCACGCTGCCTCCCTGTACATGATGTTTTTTCCAGGGTTTTCCCATAATAATGACTCCTAATGAAGCTGATTATGTCTCCCACAAGGAACATTAATAGAGGAATGCATTGTTCTTAAGGTACAGCTCTGGATGGAGCGAGCTGTAAGGAGCAGGGGATGCTGTGAGCTCGCCACAGGCCCCAGTCCTCTGCAGCCCAACTTTTGCTGCACCAGATCCCAGAATCCCGGCCTGGTTTGGGTGGGAAGGGACCTTAGAACCCATCCAGTGCCCCCCCTGCCATGGCAGGGTCACTTCCCACCATCCCAGGGTGCTCCAGCCTGGCCTTGGGCACTGCCAGGGATCCAGGGGCAGCCCCAGCTGCTCTGGGCACCCTGTGCCAGGGCCTGCCCACCCTCCCTGAGGTGCTTCACTACTCCGAGGTGCAAACTGAGACACAAAGGAGGAGTAAGGGATATGAAACACGTGGTGGTTACTCCTACTCATCCCACAGGTCAGGAGGCCCAGGTATCGCATTCCTCCCCTCAGTTTTCCCTCCCCGTGCGGATTCCCAAACGCTTTTGTCTCTAAACGCACCTAATCTCCCGTGCATGCTCGCAGTGTAAATCCTCCCGAAGCCGGACTCGTTCTCCCCCTCCACGCAGGGAGCGCTCACGGAGTGCTCCATCGGAACGGCTGTGAAATGCAAATCACCGCTTCCGCCGTCGCCGTTCGCTCGTTACCGGCTCATTGAAATGCGTAACCCAAAAACTCTCTCCCCTCATTACGGAGCTCTGCGCTGTATCGCTCCACGCTGCAAAGCAGCTGCGCGTTGGCTCTTTGATATTGGAAACCCTATTGTCATTAACCTCATTATGACAATACTCCTTTATGATATCTGAGGCGCCTGCCTTTCAAGAAGGATGCCATAAGGATGATAATATTTTTGCTGTTTTGCATAATGCAAAGTGAGGGGGGGGCGGGTTGTGGAAAACAGGCAGCAGGAGATGAGGAGACTTGGATTATTTATTAGTATCCTCAGGAACAATTGTGTTTGTGGAAGTTTAGAGACCAGTAAACGCTTGTGCTTTGGACGGGGATTCCTCGGCAGGTGGAAACAGTGGGAAATGTAGTTTTTACCCTAAAATCTTGTGTTGATGTGGATGAACATGTCTCATACTGAGTTGTATGAGACATGAGATGTTGCATTGGGAATTTCTGAGCTGCTAACCCTGCCCTGAAGTTGTTCTTTCTTGTTGTGCACTCCATCCTGAAGGAACATCCCCTGAACACGATGATTCTTCTAACCAGGAAAGCTCTTTTGGCTTTTGCACTTTTTAAACTTTTTTTTGGCTTTTTTTATCTTGACTTTGAGACTGGAAGGAGCTGGAGTTGCGAGTGGTGTCCAGCGGGCAGATACGCCTTGGATCTACACAGCTGCAGTGTTCCTGTTTGTTTTCTTCCCTTGGAATCCTTAATGCTCCAGTTTTTACTGGGCTGGATCCTTCATGGAAACACCATTTTTTCATGACTGGTGATAGGTCAGAAACCACGGCTGTAATATAAAGTTAGGACTGTGTTCCCCAGTTCATGCACAGCCTAATATCAACTGCAATTTCCAGCAGCCTGATGTGGATTAAATCACTTTGGCTTCGCAGCTTGGGGCGTTGGCACAGGCAGGTTTGGGTGGGGCTCCATTGGCACCTGCCAGCCCCATCCATGTGGGGCTCTTCTGGCCGCTTGTGTAGGAACAAGATGAGCTCTGAGGTCCCTTCACTTGTGTAGGAACAAGAGGAGCTTTGAGGTCCCTTCCCACTCACGCTGCTCCCTGAGCTGCCCTTCTCCCTGGCTGAGCTCAGCTCCCATCCAGCTGCTGGTGTGGGGCCTTCCTGAGTGTGTTGGCACGAGGACTCCATCACTTGGATCATCCCTGTCTGCCTGTGTGGCTGTTCCTCCAGAAGACTTTAGGATCTTGTGTTATGGCTTCATTTGGGGCTTGGGCTTTTGTTTCCATGTCCTGGGTCAAGACAGAAAAGGAACAGTGGGAGAGGGTTCAGTGGAGGGCTGTGAAGGCCAGTCCTGGCACAGAGGTTGTGGAGCCCCCTTCCCTGGAGACGATCAGAGCCCACCTGGGTTTGATCCTGTGGGACATGCTCATGGTGCACCTGCTTTGGCAGGGCTTGGAGTAGATGATTTCCAGAGTCCCTTCCAGCCCAAGCCCTCAGTGATTCTGTGCAGGGGCAGTAGAGCTGTGGGCAGTGCTGCATCCTCCCTCCTCTTCATGGCCTCAGGTTGGACATCAGCAGGAATTTCTCATGGAAAAGGTCATCAGGCATTGGAAGGGTAGTGAAGTCCCCATCCCTGGAGGTGACCAAGGAAGGCCTGGCTGTGGCACTCAGTGCCCTGGGCTGGGGACAAGGTGGGGATCTGGCAAAGGCTGGACTCAATCTTGGAGATCTTTTCCAGCATCAGGTGGTGTTCCTGCCTCCCCTAACCTGCATTTATCACCAGTTAAACATGACGAGTTACAAACCAGAGCAGGATTCAGAGCCAGGATCTTCCCTGGCAGCGCTGAGCTTTCACTCTCAGGGTGATGATGAGGGCAGCAAAGCCCACCCAAGCCCTGACGTGTCCTTTCAGCTGATTCCCAAACTTCGGTGCTGTTTTGTTCACCCTGCACAAGTGATGCTCCGTCTGCATTTCTGATTGGGAATGCCTCTCTCCACCCGAGTGCACTCCAGTTTGGCTGCCTCCTCTCTGGGGTGAATAACAAAGAGCATGCCAGTTGTCTGGAGGAGCAGAGGCTCTCTGAATCACAAAAGAGCCCATTTTATCAGAAAATTTAATAATGTGCTACACTTTTGTGAACCAAACCCTGTGTGACCAGCTGGAACTTCAGAAAAATTTCACAAGAAGCCGTGGGGACAATTAATCATAACAGAGGCAACTTTTCTGCAATTTCTGAACCAGCATGGAGTTAGGGAATCTGTACAAGGGCAAAGCGGGCTGGGGGATGCTTTAGGGGAGCAGTTTTTGTGTACAGAGTGTTTGTCCAAGGAGCTGCTGCTCAGGCAGGGAAACCCAGGGTGCTGAGTTCCCATGAGCAGCCTCAGCTCACATTGAAGACACTGAATTTATCCTTTCCATGTCTTTGTCTGGGACGTTGCTTCCTCAAGAGTTTGGAGCACCCATGCAGGACTTGCTGGCTGTAGCTGCTCTGCACAGCAGCGAGAGATCAGTGATCAATCATCGATTTAATAAAATGTTCAACTTGGGAATTAATGCAATTCCAAGTGCTCTCCTGGTGACAGGTCTGCCAAACATCCAGCTTCCTGATTTTGCTGGATTAGACATCACATATTTAAGTGTCCATTATGGAAGAGCCTCAGGAGCCCAGTGATACTTCCAAGAAGGCAGCTGTGTAGAGTCCCAGAGTCCCTGAGGTTGGAAAAGCCCTCCCAGACCATCGAGTCCAACCTGTGACTGATCCTCGCCTTGGTGCTGAGTCCCACAGCCAGGAATTCCTTGGACATCTCCAGGGATGGGGGCTCCAAACCTCCCTGGGCAACCCCTGCCAATACCTGACCACCCTTTCCATGGAGAAATTCCTGCTGATGTCCAAAAGTATGTAACTCATTAATTAATTACTTGGGGTGTTGTAGGGAGAACTCTTTCCTGCATGTTTAATTCTGGGGCTGGTGGGCAGGAGGGATCGAAGGGTGGAGGAAGTTGAGGGGCTCAGCCCTTGGGCTGTCCCATCCCTACTGATCTTGAAGAACACAAGTTGGTGTGAATTCTGCGAGATCTGGACAACTTGGGAGATGTCCCTGTTTGTGGCAGGGGTTGGATAGGATGGTCCTAAAGGTCCCTTCCAGCCCAAGCCAGTGTGGGATCCAAGAGCCATCCAGCTCTTCCGTGGCTGTGGGTCATCAATGAAAATTTCATAAATGAGCCACTGACCTCACAAGATATCCAAACCCACCCCCTTTATTAATTATTCCCATCCAAAATCACTTATTTGCACAAGCCAGGCTCAGTCCTGGCTCCTTCAGAGAGCTCCTGCTGGTGGGGAGGGAGGGAGGGATGGCTCTGCCGCTGGTATCCCTGCAAACATCCTTTCATTTCCTACATGAAGGTTAAAATCCTGCATTTCAACTCTGCCTTTCTTCTCTCTTTGCTTTTTAAGCGAAATCTGCTTAAATTTTGAAATAGGTTCTTGAACAACTCCAAAGGCTGTCCCTGGTGAATTCCTCCACCATTAGGGCTGCTCTTTACGGATGTTTCCCGTTCATTTTGGTGGAATGAAATGGCAGTTCTGTCTCTTACATGATGGGTAAAAGCTGCAGTAAACTGAAAGTGAAACAGAAGTACAACCCACAAGGGAAGCACTACCACAGGTTTAATGTATTCCCTTCAGAAATCACAAAAGTCTTTCAGGGTCTTCTGTGTTCATCGTTAAACTTGTGCAGCCCCCGCCTGGCTGAGGGCACCTGTGTGTTTTACATTTGGTGCATGGGGTGGTTTAGAAGCAGGTGCTGAAGCTGCAGGAACCTCTTTGCTTTATGAGCTCTGGGCTGGAGCTGCTGGTGCTGCTCGGAAATCTCTTCTGAGGTTTGGTGTTGGTGCCTCGTGGCAGCCGGTGGCGCTGGGCAGGGAGGGTTTGTGCTTTCCAGGAGTGCCAGGGATGCTGAAACAACCTGTGCCATGGTGCCAGTGGTTATTTCCTGGAACCACGGAGTGTTCTGAGTGGGAAGGGATCCACAAGGGTTGAGTCCAGCCCCTGTCCCTGCGCAGACACCCCAAAATCCCACCCTGGGCATCCCTGGCAGCGCTGCCCAAACGCTCCTGGAGCTCTGGCAGCCTCGGGGCCGTGCCCATTCCCTGGGGAGCCTGGGCAGAGCCCAGCACCCTCTGGGGGAAGAACCTTTCCCTGAGCTCAAACCTAACCCTCCCCTGGCACCACTTCCTGCTGTTCCCTCAGGTCCTGTCACCAGAGCCCTCATGCACAGCTCATTACACAAAACAGTTTATTTCAGCCCACGTTTTGCTGGGAATGTTCATCCAGTGGCTAAACCGTGAGCTGTGATTCCAGCCAGCTCTGGCTGCAGTTGGTCAGAGCATCAGCAGTACACACTCCCCAAAAACGCCTTCTGCCCTGCTTTGGAATGCCATGAGAAGTGGTTGTGTTTGTGCCTCTGCTGGGAGAGTTTTCCAGTTGCTGAGGTG
This sequence comes from Oreocharis arfaki, assembly GCA_013398015.1. Lineage (NCBI taxonomy): Eukaryota > Metazoa > Chordata > Aves > Passeriformes > Paramythiidae > Oreocharis > Oreocharis arfaki. Next base: position 18,568 of record VZRR01003884.1, read on the forward strand.
TTTCCCCTTATTTGATCTCTTTTCCCTTTCCTTTAGCCCTAGAGAATCTTTATAAAATAGCCAAGTGCTGAACTTTGGCCAGGAGGGCAGGAAAAGGTGGGCGTGTGAAAGCCAGGAGGTGGTAGCTTGGTTTCAGTATTTTGAGAGGATTAAGAAATGCCCAAATGAGAGGAAATAGGGACAGAATTACCAGGTGAGCTGGGGAGGATGAGCTGGTTCCTCCAGCAAACACCAGACAGGAGCTGGGCTGTGGGATCCCAAGCCTTGTCCCCTCATCCTGGTGCTGCTGCTCCAGCTCCTCTGTTGTCTTGCACTGGAAATTTGTCACCGAGTCTGCAATGGAAATACTTCCGTAATTGCCCGTATTATATGGATCATTGACCTTCAACAGGGAAGCTGCTGAAGCAACTGTCCATTTATCTGGAAAATTACCACATGGCAAGAGCACATTAGGCTGCTTCCCTCTGTCTCCTCCAGCAAGGCTTTTTAGCTGCTGGACCACAAATCCCTGCACTTGGTTCCAGCTGCAGCTCTGGGGCTGGGATACAGAAGGAAAAGGGGAGGTGACAGTGCCTTGGCCACTGCAGCGCCTCGGTGGGGTTTGACATCCTCAGAGGGACAGCAAACCCTGGGTTTGCATCCCGAAGTTGAATCTCAGGTTGAAAATAGAGATGTGAAAGTTGTATGCCAACGAAACGACGTCAGAGATGATGGGCAGCCTGCAGGCCCAGTGCTCCTGCTGCAGCACAGTGCCTAAAATAAAGGATAAATAAAGTGGTAAGATAATAATGAATGGTAAATACAGTGTTGGAGCACTGCAATGTGCTTGTGTGTGCCTGGAGCATTCCCAGGACTGTGGCACAGCACATTCCAGCAGTGCTGCTCTGTGTGGAGTTGCTGGTGGGTTTGAGGGGGTGAGGATCCAGAATTTTTGTAGAATCCTGGCCTGGTTTGGGTTGGAGGGACCCCAAAGCCCACCCAGTGCCACCCCTGCCATGGCAGGGACACCTCCCACTGTCCCAGGCTGCTCCAAGCCCCAATGTCCAGCCTGGCCTTGGGCACTGCCAGGGATGGGACATTTTCCCCAAGTTCTGCCTGGTTCAGTCACAGGAAGTTTGATTGCATCCCAGGCTCCACGAGTGAAATTCTTGTGCAGGATTTTGTTCATTTCCAGCACTTTTTTGGCATTAAAATTCATGTTCCAGCACAGTTTTTCTGTGTGCCCAGCCATGCTTCCCATGGAGGGGTGGCTGCTCAGGGGCTCTTGTGTCCAAATGAGTTTTGGGGGGCAAAATAAACCCCGTTTAGTGTTTGTTCAGCAAAATGTGTTTATGGAAATTTATTTTTTTAAACAATTTCAGGTGAAGTGGGGGAACGAAGCCAAACTTTTCAGCCAGAGTTTCGTGTAAAATGACTAAAATAGGATTATTTACTATAAATATACCGTGTTATTTCCTTCCCAAGTGTGGCTGCAGTTTTCGGCTCTGACTTTGCGAGCTGATGTTTATCAGGCAAAACAAAGGATAAAATTAGCTGCTCGTTAAGTTTAGTTGCAGTTCTCTTATCTTGTGACTCTATCTGGGGGCTTAAAAAAAGCCAAATGAAAAAGCAGCTCCCTGGAGCCCAAGGCCATGTGCTGTCCTTGCTGAGGTTCCAGGACAGAGCATCCTCCTGCCACTAATCCTGGATGCTTAAGGGAAAAAATTCCTGATATCAGATGTCCTAAAAATGTGGTTTTATGGACCCTACCTCAAGCACTGGCAATGCCTTGAGCTTTAGTTCACTGTGTATTAATAATCCATTTAAAAAGGAGCGTTTCCCATTTTCCTTGAGGCTCTTGCACAGTCCTGAAGCAGTTTTTGTTTGGATTCTCCAGCTGTATTATTCCTTTGCCTTATCCCATAATTTGCAGCACTTTCCCATGAGTACAGCACCTCAAAATAAACCCCCACTAATTTTCTCCTATAAATCTTTGTATTTTTACCCATATGACCAGTGGGGAAGGTTCTGGAGGAATATGGAGAGTGTGGATCAGATCCCTTCCTCTCTTCATTTCTTCCTTCAAGAAACTTCTACTGTTTTGGTTTTTTTCTTAATCCCCCCCGCCCTCAATGAAATTTTACCTAGAAACTAAAAAAATTAAGTTAAAACACTTTAATTGAAGATTTCCTCTAGAGCAGGTTAAGACATCTCTTAACTCAGGTGGGATGGAGGGGTTGTCTGGGAGAAGGAGCTGGAATTTGTCCTGTCTGACCCATGAAATTCCAGAGAGAAGAGCGGTGAATCTTCTGCCTGGGTATTTTCTTTCTTAATCCCATATCAAACTTTTGGCTCAATTTCCAGCAGAAGTTCAGCCATGGAAAAAAATAAAATCTATATTTTAAAAGCTGAATGACTTTTAAATATAGTTTATAGTTAAAAGTTTTAAACGAGCCCGTTCGGATCTTGCATGGAAAGTTTGGAGATTTATTTTTAAAGACTGTAATTAGTTGCAATTTAATCTGGCCCCTAAGCACATGCCTTGAAACACATCTCTTATTTCTCTTATTTCTCTTATTTCTCTTATTTCCCACAATTTATGTTATCCTGGGATGTGCCAGGATCAGGATTGGAGCAGCCCCATCTGCATCAGGCTCACATCACACTCTGCTGTGACTTTGCATGCTGCTATAAATCAGAATATTCTTAATACGAATATTCTCCTTAGAGCTCTGCTGTGTCTTTCCCAGCCCAGGCTCCCTCCACTGCGTTGTTCCATTTATCCCTTGAATCCCACGTTGGAGGCAGAACACGGAAAGCCTCAGGAGAGGGGCAGCAGCATCAGGAATGACCCTGAGGGGCTCGTGGTGGCTGGAAATTGGCATCAGCACAGCCAGGGTGAGTTGGTGGAGGAAAGGCACTTGTGACAAAGCATTTGTGTGGAATTTTGTGCAGAACTTGGAGCAAAAGGAAAATTCTTAATCACGGGATAAACTTCAAGGTGAACGTAGTGAAGATACCTACAGTTCCAGGCCAGGCTGGACACTGGGGCTGGGAGCAGCCTGGGACAGTGGGAGGTGTCCCTGCCATGGCAGGGGTGGCACTGGATGGGGTTTGAGGTCCCTTCCCACCCAAACCAGGCCGGGATTCCATGATGGAATGATGGGATGAAATTCCCATTTCTCTGCGGAGCACGGCAGGGATCCCCCAAGCCGTGGAAGAGGGGCCACGCAACAAATGGGGGCTGCGTTTTGTTCTGAGTCAGAGAAAAGCGGTGTTGGGGTAAATCTGGGATTTCCAGCCTTGTGAGGGTGCCCTGGCCGGGAGCTGGGGTGGCTCTGGCACAGGGAAGAGGGCTGGCTTGGCCGAAAGCCCGGCAGGGAGCCTGCAGGCCGCCTCTCCCCGCTGTGGGACGGGGCCCAGGCCTCACCCGGTGGGGCCGACACCGAGGGCTCCGAACGGCCGTACCTCAGCTGCAGCTCCTCTCTCGCAGGCAATCTCTAAATATTTGCATTTTACTCGGGAGCTGCCCGGCAAATGCTGGGAGCAGGATGAGGCCCCGGCCAGCCTTTGTTTTTTTGGTGAGAGGAGTTTGTACCAGGCTTCATTTTCGCTCCCTAAGCCTCCCTGTGATCTGCCTCGTGCATCTGTTTCCCCTTGATCTCGCTGCCTGACTGACAGCTACTTTACACCAGCATTATCTGTCAAAACATTATTTAATGGAATCCCTTCTAGAAGGAGTTTTTGTTATTATTAGAAATCAAAATGCGGTGATAATTGAATCCCTTTGTATTCCCTGTGTAACCGGGGAGTAAGACACATTCGCACCTGAGGGGAAAACACATCTGGATTTCCTCTTTGCCCCAAGTCCGGGAGCTCTCCCTCTGCCTGGCTTTGATTCTCCTGCCTCGGAGGGGGAGGAAATTTGCAGTGTGTGCATCTCATCTGAGGGAAACAATGGCATACATACACTGATTTTTTTTTCTTTTTTTTTTTTCCTTTTTGCCATAGGAATGGCATTAAATAAATACATACCAGGCTGCAGTGTCACAACAAGGAGATGTACAATTACGAAGACAAAATACCCCAAGGAAATCAACACAAGGCTTATTAATATCCAGGCCTGCAGAAGACAACTGTCAGACAATTGGTCAACAAGGTACATGGTATCTGTTAGATACTGACTAACCCATTATGATCTTTATGAAGTGTCCTTTTGGGGGTCTAGATCTTCAAATATGAGTTGGAAGACCCTTTTCTTTTATTAGTTGCTAAGCTCTTTATACTTTTACCATATTGCGGCAGGTTAGAAGTCTGAGCTTTATTGTCTTATGTTATTGAAAATCCAGATTCCCGCAGCCTTCTCCCTCAGGTCAAGATTTGTCTGAGAATACATTCTCATTTCTCCATGTACAAAGGCTGTCTGGAGAGAGGCAGAAAAAGATTATGACTGTAATATACTTAAATCCAATTTATTTGCCTGACTAGAAACTTCCACACTTCACAATTGCTTCCTACAGAAGATTTTGTATTTAATTCCTTCATCGCAGCGAGGAGCGGGAGCGCTCTGAGTCCTCCAACAGGTCTGTGCTCCGCACACACCTGGGCCAGAGGAGAGGGGATGAAAGCAGCAAATGGACACTTGTTTTGCACTGTTGCAGTTTATTTCTGCTTAAGGATACCGAATTTGGAAGGGAGTTTTAGATACCCTTTGCAGAGCTGGGGTTTGGAGGCACTGGGGGTGTTCTGAGCACCCTGTGAGAGCTCTTTGATGGAGACATCAGTTGGCTCAGTGACTTCATTCTTGTGCTCCTCTCTCAGTTCTGGTCTGAGAGGAGCAGCTCAGCTGCTGTGGTCATTGACCACGGGATCGCCAGGTCCTGGGGCTATTTTAAACCTTCATTTGAGAAGGCTTGAAAAGCCCTGGCTCAGGTTTCCTGCACCCTTTCCCTAAGCAGAGGTGGCACCAAAGCCTTTCTGCCTGGCTCCAAAACAAACATGGCCAGTCCAAGATGCTCTGGGCCAGCCTGGGCTTCACCAACACCTTTGTTTAGGGGAAAAAATGTAAAATGGGATGAAAAGACGCTCTGCAAAGTGCAGCACTTGCCTTTGGACTATGGCTGTGACACCATCCAGGGCTTGGGATACTTGTAAAGGATGGATAAACCACCACAAAGGGACCAGGAAAGCCACGGAGCAGGAGCTGAGGCTGCAGTGGCCTTGGTCTTTGCACCAGTCTTTGGGACTCGTTGCTTGGGCAGGGCAGTGCCCAAAAGCATCAAAAAGGAGAATTTCTTTAATAGCTGTGAGAATAAAAAAACCCAAAACCAGGGCACAACACGATTTAGTGTGAAGGTCAGATCCCCCGAGGCGATGAGGGTGATGGCACCATCTCCATGGCCAGCAGGGGCCCTGCAGCCCCTCTGCAGCGCCTGGCAGGGGAGGCTTTGGGGTTCTTGGGATGCTGGGGTGGGTGGGCATGGATGTCACACCTGCACAGGTGCCCCTGGGGCTGGGCACAGCAGCAGCTCAGGGGGACTCCAGAGGGGGTGCCCAGTGCTCCCTGATGTGCTGTGCTGGACGAGGGACAGCAGGGACAGAGCCAAGGACTCAGGAGCTGGTGGCTGGGGGGGGAATGCTCAGACAGAGCCATTGGGTGGCCACTGGGAACCTCGGACAGGTGCCCTGGTGGCCGCTGAGGTGCCACAAGCCAAACCCCCTGAAGCTGCAAAGGAGGAGCTGCCTCCATCTCCTTCAATATTTTCTCTCTACTTCAGAGCAATTTATCTGTCCTAAGACCAACATCCAGCCTAAAAAGATGGGAAATCCATTCTGGCACAGCTGTTTACTTGGGAAGATGCTGTGGTGGGGTTTTTTAGTCATGAAAAGGGAGCTCAGATCAGCCCTTGGTTCAAAACAAACTTAATTCTCCCAGAAAACACCACGGCACTGATAACATCAGAGCAGCTAGGCCAGATAAAGCTCTTCTTCACAGCAAAATGTATTTAATTGCTCCTAAACTTCTGCAGCTTGTAGAATTCCAGCGTGTGGCTGTGGAGCTTGTGCTTTCCAGGAGCACCATCCCTCCATTCACCCCGTGAGCTGGAACTCCCTTTCCAGGTTTCCCAGCACTGTCTCTGTGCTGGTTTTGCACGGCCGCGGCGCTGGATTTTTTCATTTCTCTCCCAATCTTCGGAATAAATTCTCCTTTTCAAAGTCTGCACCCCGTGGGGCTCTAAAATCATAACAATTAATGCTGGCAAAGACTCCTGAAGCCACCTAAGCCATCCCTCCTAGGGCAGGATTGCTGGAGCAGGCAGAGAAATTAATGGACAGGGGAGGCACGGGAGCCAGGCAGGGACCTGCTCCCGAGCTAAAGTTGGGGTAAAAAGTTGAAATCACTTCAAAAAGTTGCTAGGGGGGAAGTGGCAGAGCTGCTCTGTCACCCAGGTGCTTGACAGTTAATATGGAAGGAGTTGTAATCACTCATTTCTCCCAGTTTTAACTCTTATTTCAACATTTGGTTGTGGGTTTTTCTTCCCCCTTATTTTGACTTTTTCTGGATTTTGTAGCAACAAGGGGTGATCAAACAGATTTACAATACTCGGTGTTTATCACCCTTCCAGAGGCGTTAAGTGGCTATAAATGCATATGAAATATCTGTGGTGGATCCCTCGCCTGCTCAGCAATGTGTTCTTCCTACGTTCCTAATTGCTAGCAGGAAAAATAGGAGGAATTTGTTTACCAGCTTCCTGCATAATATTCAGACATCTGGAGCTGCGAGGTCGGCATGGCGTTCCTGGGGGACGGGAAATACATCAAGGACAATTAGACAACTGGGGAGCTGCAGCCTAAAGGGAATTTCCCCAACATGGGAAGCAGCTCCGTGACAGCTCCGAGCGAGCCCCGGCACCCACCCACCCTCCCTGGGCTCTCCTGCTCTTCCTCCTCTCCCTGACAAGTTTTTCCCTGCTCCTTTTATCATCCTGGCAGTGCTGGGAATGGTTTGACTCGGGCTCGATGATCTTAGAGGGTTTTTCCTAAATTATTTCCTGACCTGCTGGTTTCTGTTGTTGGCAGGTGCAGTGTCCCCATCCCTGTCCCATATTGCTGTGTGAATTTTCCCAAAGCAGGGATAGCACCCTCAGAAAAATGATTTTTTGGGAAATATAATTGCTGTCTGTGCCTCTTAAGGGTGTTTTAGGCTCTTTTTAGGGAGTGTAAACACCTGCTCACCACCCAGCTGTGCGAGCCCTCACTTCTGGCTCCTGTCACACACCTGAGGAAGCAAACTCCTTTTTGAGGGCTCCTCTGGCCTCCTGCCATCCCTCAAAAATCCAGGGATTGCCATATGAGAACCAGGGAGCAACAGTCCCCGTGGGGCTGCTCCTCATCTGTGACACAGATGGGTTATTGATGATTTTCTGTTTCTTATTTAACAGCTTGAGATCAGCAGAGAGAGACTGTGTGGTTTGATTGAAATCAGCCAAGGAACTGCTTTTAATCATGATTTAAATCAAAAAAGTGAGAAACGTTGGTCTAAGTGATTGATTTTTAAATTTGCTTTGCATTTGGGCTTTTTCAGTTGCCTAAATAAAGGTCTGTCCCCTTTGGGGGTGTCCTGGAACCAAAATTCTCTTTGTAACACATTAGGGCCAAACACTACGTGGTTTCCATGTATGTATTTAATGAACACACTTTAATTTAATTTATTTTTATACAAACCCCACTTATCTGCTGTATTTTTATTCCTTTTCTGTCGCCTGTGTTTTATAACTCCTGGTATCAGGCTATGGCAGGAGGTGACTGGAAGGCAGCCAGGGGACACTTTTTCCTGGAGATAACACATTTTGTTCAACATAGACCTGAGAAAAGATGCTTAAATATATTTGGCAGCAGGGCATGAGCCTGGGGCAGCCTTTGGGAGCACCCAGGTGTGCCCAGGGAGGGGGATTTGGGAATGGGTGGGGGTCCCTGAGCCACCTGGCAGCCCCAGGACTTCCCCCTGACTGTGTAGAATTAGCAGATCTCATCCTCTCACATCTTTGGGTTAAGACAGGTGTCCAAACCCAGCTTGGACAGGGCTTGGAGCAGCCTGGGATGGTGGAAGGCGTTCTGCCCAGGACAGGGGTGGCACTGATGAGATTTGAGGTCTCTTCCCACCCAAACCGGTCTGGGACTCTGGGATTCAGTGAAACTCTGAGCAACAGGCAGGGGAAGCTCAGGGGGACCCCTTGGAGCACCCACAAGTTGTTAATTTATCCCCTTCCACTTCTGACAAGGTTCTGCTGCCCAAGCTGGTGCCAGGACGGGTTTGGGTGGGTTTGGGGGCCCTGCCCTGCCGGGCTGGGCTCCATGGATGGTTTGCCTGTGGATATTCACACTGGTGAGGGGGAAGCTGAGTTACTGCTGTGGCCGAAGGGCTCCTGTGAACTCATGGAGCTGATTCCAATCCAACCGCCGCTGCTCCAGCGGGCCCTCTGCTCCCTTTCCCGGGGATATGGGGAATTCTCCCCCAGCTGGCGCTGTCCAGTGGGGATTCATCCACATGGCACCACCCCAGGTGTGGATGGAGCCGGTGCCAGGAGCGCTCCCTGGGTTTCTGAAGGGCCGATCAATACCCGACCGATCTTTCACTGCTGCCGCTGCAAAGGTTACGCCGGGAGCTCTCCCTGCAGATAAAACAGAACATTATGTCTTCTTTGGGCTCGCTCAGAGTCGCGAATCCTGGAAGTGAGATACGCCGAGACGCTCGCGGGCAGCTTTGCCAGCCCCGGGTTTGCAGCAGGAGCGGAGTTTGGGGCAGCCGAGGTTCCTCCCCGGGCTGCTTGCCGCCCATCCCCTCGCGGTGGGGGCCGGAGCGAGCCCGGCTGCCGGCAGGAGCGGCGGGCTGAGCGGAGGGGATGCTCGGGACAAGGGAGCGCAGCAAATAGAGCTGTACGGGCAGACGGAGCCCAGGTAGCCGGAGAGCCGAGCGATGCTCCACGAGCAGTGCTGGAGCTCCTTCCTGTGGTGGCAGGGATGAGTTACTCGCTGTGGAGCACCAGTCGGGAATCGGCCTGGGAATGCGGGTCCGGCCGCCCCGGGATCCACCCTCCGCCTTCTCCAGCCGGGACAAGGGAGCCCTGTGCTGCCTTGGGGGCTCAGGACGGAGTGACCCCCTGGACACTGCTCCAGGACACTCCAGCGGTACTGGGGTGGTCATCTCAACCAGCCCCGGGCCAGCTGTGTGGTCACTCACGGCGTATTCCTTAAATAATGTTATTTTCTTACTGCCGTCACACACCTTCCCAGTCAGGAATGGTCAGACTGGCACAGGGGATGGAAGAACAGAGCGAGGGCACACAGTGTGGCACACACGGACGTGCCCGGCCCCGGTACAGGCAGCAGTGGGGAACCTGGGGAGCAGGCAGCCCTGGGGAGCCCTGCCCAGCCCTGCCAGCCCCGGGCACGGCGGGTGAAGGGCTGAGCCGCGGGTCCTGCCCGCCCCGCTGGCCACAGGGACAGCAGCAGCCATGTGCAAGTGGTGCCTGCAGGTCTTCAAAAGAACAGAATTTGGCCCCTTAATGTTCTTTTGATGTGTTTTTTGTATGCAAATAAGGTTTAATTTGCGAACTTTGAACAGTTTGCTGATGAGTTTATTAGAGTGTTGTGTTATTAAGTTTATACTCCTGGGGTCAGCGCCAGGCGCTGGGAAAGCACAGCGAACATTATTTATATTGTTAAACAAAGTCAAGGAATTCAGGCATCTGCTATTCGCCAGGAAAGCAGACAATCAAAACAAAGCCATATTTGTAATCATACTCTGTGGTCTTTTTATGAGAAGTAATTACTAAAATAATCGAAAGACATGGATGGGGTTATTAATGACAGCGATGGCCTGGAATATCCATCCCTGCCTTGCACCGAGCAGCTGGGGAGCTGGGGGGGATGGAATGAGTAGCCCTGGGGTTGTGGAATGCCAGAGCTCACGCTTGGAAATTGTTGTCTCAGCTGAGGAGCTCTGAGGGGAGCAGTGAGAGCCCCGCTGCTGCCTGGGCCCCAGGTGGGGATTCTGAACCCGGCACTTTCCTATCCCATGGACTGATTTTGCTCTTTTTGCTCTGAAGAAACTCAGTATAAGTTATTAATGAATTCCTTTTAATATGAGCATTTATATGCGTAGAGCTGGGTGAAACTCAAGATAAGGTGGAAAACATCCAGGCTGATGTGCCTGCATCACCATAGGGATGGGACACTGAGGAGGGATACAAGTGGGAGCCTGCACAGGCTTCCCTGGGCCCAGGCTGTCACCGTGGCATCAATGCCTGGGTGGACGGGGCTTGGAGCAGCCTGGAACAGTGAGAGGTGTCCCTGTCCATGGCAGGGGTTGGAACTGGATGGGCTTTAAGGTCCCTTCCCAATCAAACCCTTCCGGGATTCTGTGACGTCGGTGGTGATGCTCCCCTGCTCACGCTGCTCCGCAGAGCTTGCCCAGCCCCACCTGCCAAAATTATGAGGTATAAACCCACTTTAGAGAGAAAATAGAGCTCCGGAGATACACCAGGTCCAGCTGCAGCTTCCTGAACCCTGCTGGGTCTTCATTCAGGACCAGGCTCTGCACTGAGAGCAAAGGGAGGAGAGCAGGACTGTGAGGAGGTGGGAGCAAACCCCTTCCATGCTTCTGGAACAGGAGCAGCGGGAATAAAATGCCACTTTTCTGGCACTAATGAATATGTGGCAGTGCAGGAATAGCTCTGTGCCCATAGGAAGTGTGGATTTTCAGCTTCTGTTTAGTTCCTTTTCTTCTAAAAGTGCCGGTGAGGCTCAGTCCTGTCATCCACTTCCTCTTACAACCACCGCCGACTTCAAAGGAAATCCTGCTGGCAAAATAGCTACAGAATTGTGTCAGGAGTTTATTTGCTCCCAAGATTAGATAATTAATGAAGATAGAATATTAAAATTACATTTACATAAAGCTAAGGGTAATCTTAAAGCGTTCTATTATTTTGTAAATGACCCGAAGTTTGTAACGCATTTATAATGATGAATCAGGAGACGAGGCCTTTCAAATGAGGAAGTACAATTTATAATCTCACTTTCCTTCATTATTTATTCATCCTGCTGTTGAATCATCTGCTCTTCTAAACCTGCAAAGCCACGGAGCTCCCTTTACCTGCCAGTGTTACCCTAGAAGGAAACCAAGTGTTGTGTTTGAGTCAGTCCCAATCACATCGTGAGGGGAGCTCCACACGGATCCTTTCCTTGGGCCCAGTTAGTCTGAAATTCATACAATTCCAGACTGGTTTGGGTGGGAAGGGACCCCAAAGCCCATCCTGTCCCCCCCTGCCAGGGCAGGGACACCTCCCACTGTCCCAGGCTGCTCCCAGCCCCAATGTCCAGCCTGGCCTTGGGCACTGCCAGGGATCCAGGGGCAGCCACAGCTGCTCTGGGCACCCTGTGCCAGGGCCTGCCCACCCTCCCAGGGAACAATTCCTTCCCAATATCCCATCCAGCCCTGCCTTCCTGCAGCTGAAGGCCATAAATTCCACAGAATTTCTGCTGTCTGGCTTTCCCTTCAGGCTCAGACTTTGCTACACCTGAATCACTGAAGATGTAGTGACAGTACAAGCAGACATTTCCCATTTTCAGCACAAACCCATGGAAATATTGATTCCTTTCCACTCTGGTGCTGTATTTGTGGCAGTGTCCTGAACAATTGCCACTGTATGAACTCATTGTTCTGCTCCTTTCAAAACGGTCCTCTCAGGCAGCAGAGCTTTATTTAAAGCCCATTGCCCATTTCTGGGTGCAGCAATTTCCCACCCCTCACACCAAGGAGGAATTTTCAGCACACAAACTTGGCTGTCCCAGGATCTCTGGCAGTGCCAAAGGCCAGGCTGGACATTGGGGCTGGGAGCAGCCTGGGACAGTGGGAGGTGTCCCTGCCATGGCAGGGGTGGCACTGGGTGGGCTTTGGGGTCCCTTCCACCCAAACCATTCCAAGATTTTATTCCAAGAGTGGTGTGCAGACAAGGCCTCAGTGGGCACCAAGGGCTCAGGAGGATCCCCCCAAGGAAATCAGGTCTTTAACCCAAAGGCTGCTCCAGGAACATCCCCTCAGCCCAAGTAGGAACAATAGGATCCCCAAATTCCTTGCTGTAAGAGCTGGCACTAAACCCAACCCACCCCGCTGCTCTTCAGCACAGACAGCAACACGGGCGTCAAGAAATGACAGAGAAAAACTTCTCCCCTTCCCTAAAGTAACTGCCCTGCTCTGGGGGAGTGGTTTGCTGCTCACAGGGACTGAGAAAGCAAAGTCTGGACAGGGCAGGATTTTGTGACTCAGCTTTTACCAGCGTTGGAACAACATCAACAGGATGCTCAGTGCAAGTGATGTAACCTTGGCCATAAATCCAGACAGAAAACTCTGAATGTTATTTACTAACTACCCTAAATTACCCAATCTTCAGTGAAATAGCCTCTCTTCACCCAATAACTCAAACCAGCTATTTCCCTTTCCTTACAGACTCTTAAAAATTACTCAGAATTCTTTTCCTTCTCGCCTTCCCTCAGAAATGCACATTTAAAAAGCTTCCCAGGCTCTTTCCTTGCTGAGCTACTGAGTCAGGGACTGAAGCATCTGGCACTCGCTGGGATTTTCCAGCTGGAGGTGTTGAGTTCACAGAACTTAACTTTTATTTAAAAGCTTTTTTATGTTCAAGACTCAAACAAACCAGCAGCCTGTGTGTGCAGTGAGTGCTGAGGGGTTGGAGATGGATTCCTGCTCCTCTCCTTGTGCCTGTGAAGATGAGGGCGGTGGGGGTGAAGGCTGGTGCTCAGGAAGGTGTTCATGAGCAGAGGGAGGGTTTGGGGGGGATCTGGGAGGCTCAGGGAGGGTTTCAGCTGTGTGATTTTAGCTGTGCTCTGCCCTGCTGAGGGGTTGGAATGGAATATTCACATTCCACTGAACTGCTATTCCCAGGGCATGGACAAGCCTGGCTTGGGGCACCACTGACAAAGGGAGAGGTGTCTTGACATCTCTTTGTTAATTAAGGGCTAATTACTAAATTTGGATTCAAGCTGTGGCTGCCCCTGGATCCCTGGCAGTGCCCAAGGCCAGGCCGGACATTGGGGCTGGGAGCAGCCTGGGACAGTGGGAGGTGTCCCTGCCATGGCAGGGGTGGCACTGGAGGGGCTTTGGGGTCCCTCCCAACCCAAACCAGTCTGGGATTCCATGTAATTAAGAGGGAAATGTTAATGGTTTGAGGGGGAAAAGCTTCCCAAGGAGCTGGATGGAGTTCTGAGCACAACTGGATTTGGAACAAGTGGAAAGGGGAAGGAAGTACAACAGGAACTGGGTGTTCAAGTCCTGGTGCAATTTCATTAATCAGTGACCATGGTGCCTGCCCAGAACCATCAGTTGCCAGCACGAGGTGACAACACAGCTGGTGGAGAGAGATCCCACGTGGAATCTGCACCTGGGGAAACCTCAGGCTGATTTCACAGCACTGGCTCCATAGATCAGGGAAAACCTTCCTGCTTCTGTAGGTCCGTGCTCCATCTGCAGCCTCCCCGAAACTTCACAGGCCTCTCACTGTGCAATTACAGGAGGATTTTAGTCTGATTATACATTAAAAACTCCCCTCTCCAAAGAAACTCAAAGATCAGAGACATTTTCTTTCAAGTATTACACTGAAATTTGAACGCTCCTGCTGCTCATTACAAAATGCTTCTGCAAGGCACTGTGGAACTCTTAGGCTTGATACTTTTATTGTTAGGATTGTTTTCTTTTCTCTGTAAATCCCAGCATTTCGCTCCCATACCCTTCCTTCTTACGGAAATGTTGTTAGGGAAGTTTTAGTCACAGCTTGAGCAGGATGCACAGTCACAAGCCACTGCTGTGGGTACATTACCAGGACTACGAGAATCACAACCAAACACAAAATAAATGACATGTTTGTCCTTCAGCTGGGTGAAAATGGGAATGCAAAGTCTAGAGTCTTATTTTTCCTGATCTCCACGGTTCTCTAATCTTATCAAATATACATTCCCATATTCCAAGGCAGCCTGATAAAGCAGCTTGCTAGAAATAAGTTGCATTAGATTGTGTAGAGCACATTTTCCTAGGAAATCCAATTTCACAATCGTGTTCTGGTGACATTTAGCCATTGCTTAGTACAGCAAGGGCTCCTTGGATATTTGAAACAGAGTCCTGCAGCAGCAGGATCAGGGCAGGGACTGTCCCCTGTTGCCACCACAGGGACCTCGAGGGCTGAGTCCAGCTCTGGGTCCTCGTGGCAAGAGACCCTGAGGGGCTGCAGCATGTCCAGGGCAGGGAACAGACCTGGGAAGGGGCTGGAGCCCCAGGAGCGGCTGAGGGAGCTGGGAAAGGGGCTCAGCCTGGAGCAAAGGAGGCTCGGGGGGGACCTCGTGGCTCTGCACAACTCCCTGACAGGAGGGGGCAGCTGGGGGGGGGCGGGCTCTGCTGCCAGGGAACAGGGACAGGAGGAGAGGGAACGGCCTCAGGCTGGGCCAGGGGAGGCTCAGGGTGGGCATCAGCAGGAATTTCCCCATGGAAAGGGTGCTCAGGCCTTGGCAGGGGCTGCCCAGGGAGGTTTGGAGTGCCCATCCCTGGAGGTGTCCAGGGAAGGGCTGGAGGTGGCACTGAGAGCTCTGGGCTGGGGACAGGGTGGGGATGGAACAGTCACAGGGTGGACTCGATGGGCTGGGAGGGCTTTTCCAACCTGAGTGATCCTGTCCATCCCTTTCCCCAGACCCCACTCTCCCCTGGGGATGCACCTGGCCTTACAGCCCGCTCCCTGGTCACCCTTAGGAGGCAGGGGAAGGATCACTCCCCAGCAAAGCCCAGATCCCCAGCAAATCCCAGATTCCCAGAAGCTGCCTGGCCACGGCGCAGCTGCGGAGGGAGCCGTGGCTGTCCCTGTTTGTCTGGGAGTGGAGGTGCCTCCAGGTTCATAAATCTGTATGCAGTAGTAGGGGCTCTCCAACAGCAATTCATTTTAATTATGTGAGACATAAAGAGACCACCTACAGATGAGACAATACAGCTGTAAGATTCTCAAGGTTACTGTGGGGAATACTTCATAACTGAAGTATGTTTTCCCCGAGGAATTCGACTACCATTTGATTTAATTTTTAATTTTTACATTTTAATCAAAAATAGATCAAATGGTGGTGTTCTCCCCTGGGAACCATACTTCAGATATGAAGCAGTCCATGTTCCTTTTAAATATGTAAAGCTGCCATTTATGTATAACTCATGAATGACACCCTGTGTTGCAAGCAAATATCACGCGGCGATTTCGGGATTGTTGCAGTAACAAGGCCGTAATCACACACAAACATCCCCCCCTGCCTCCACAGAGGCTGCAGCACCTCAGCCCGGGCCTGGGAGCTCATCCAGCCCATCCTGAGGGGAAGGAAGAGCCCTACGGATGGAGGATGTGCCCAGGGAGGTTGTGCTGATCCCACGTCCCGTGGGATGGAGCGCCAGGGGAGGAGCTGCTGTGGGAGCTGCGCTTGGGAACTCAGGGTCAGGAGCAGTTTGGAACATCAGAGCCAAGCACAACGAGCTCCAGGCTTGGGAGAAGGCTGGAGAGGGACTGGGGACAAGGGATGGAGGGACAGGACACAGGGAATGGCTTCCCAGTGCCAGAGGGCAGGGCTGGATGGGATCTTGGGAAGGAATTGTTCCCTGGGAGGGTGGGGAGGGGCTGGCACAGGGTGCCCAGAGCAGCTGTGGCTGCCCCTGGATCCCTGGCAGTGCCCAAGGCCAGGCTGGACATTGGGGCTGGGAGCAGCCTGGGACAGTGGGAAGTGTCCCTGCCATGGCAGGGGTGGCACTGGATGGGCTTTAAGGTCCCTTCCAGCCCAAACCTTCCTGGGATTCTATGACAAGAAATGGCCTCAGGCTGCGCCAGGGGAGGCTCAGATGGGATATTGGGAAAATTCCTTCCCAAAAGGGCTGTCCAGCCCTGGCACAGCTGCCCAGGGCAGTGGAGCCCCCATCCCTGGAAGGATTTCACAGCCCTGTGGAGGTGGCACTCGGGGCCGTGGGGCAGTGGTGGCCTGGGCACTGCTGGGATGGTTGGGCTCGGTGATCCTGGAGAGCTTTCCCAACCCCAGCAACTCCGTGATTCTGCTGCATCTTTCCGGGATTTTTTATTTTTGTGTGTTTTTAAACACTGTGGCCAATGCTCTTCTTGCTTCCTTGAGCTGGGGACAACTCAGCAAAGGAGAGGAGTGGCTGAGCCCTGATGTCCTGGGGGCTGGGGAAGCCGATGGATCCCTGGCCAAGCCCCTTGTGACCACTGGGAAACGTGGGAGAGACGCAACAGCTGCTGCAGGCTCCAACCTCTGCACTTTCACTCTCAGGAAAAGTCACTCTGGTCAAAGCTCCATCCCTGGTCCTGCCCACAGCACCGAGCCCAGCTCTGTGTGGACACCAGGGATCCTCGGGGGAGAAAATGCCCACGTGTGAGCGTTAATTTGACAATTAGAGGCAGTAATCAAGGCAAACTCAGAGTTATTAATGTGTGACGGGGAATCTGCTAACACAGGGTATCACATCACGCTCCCAGGGGAGCTGCTGAGGTTTTGAGCAACTAATTTAGACATAAACACCACGGATTTTAAATCTACTCAATAAATTATAACGTTTAAAACAAACAAAAATAAATTTAAATACATTAACTAATATTCATTTCAACATGTAAGTCTTGGCTGGTCAGACCCAGGTTGCCTTTAAACCCCACTTATCCCAATATTTTGATTTTCCATCTTTTTTTTGGCAGTCAAGATGCCAAATGGACTTGTAAGCACCATCAAATTAAGCAACTAAACCTACTACGAAGACTTTACATGACATAAATAATAGATTTCTTCTCCTCAGCAGAGGTTTTATTTACCTTTATTCCTCAGTGTCCTCAGAGATCATTCATGGAATAACACAAGCAGACAATTCCATGCTGCAGCCAAAATGGTGTTTAATGCTTCTGCTTTTGTAAGGAACAATTTACAAAATCCAAAGTTAAAAATAAGAATTAGATCCTTTTAACCCAAATTAAGACCAGGCCAGGGGCCTTTCTCTCTATATACAAGAAAATAAACCATCACTCTGGTTATTCTATGTACAAACCACAGCAGTAGGAAATAGAAAGATTATATATTTTTCCATCAAGAAAACAAAATTTCAGAGTTCTGCAAGGCATACAAAAATAACTCTGTGCTTCCACTGCAGATTTGACACAAATCTGCTTAAAAGGAATATTCACTGTCCCAGCCCGTGCCAGCTTTACAATCCTGGAAAATCCCAAAATAAATTACAAACACATCTATTTTAAAAAAAATCTCACTGCTAAAAGCCTTCACGGGAGCAGACAATTAAACTCCAATTTGCTTCCAGCCCACCTGATTTATAAGAGCTCAACTCAACGCTAACTGCAACTCCACACACAACATGGGAAGGATTCTAGCACTGCAAAAATCCTTTGCCTGAGGATTTTGCAGCCTGATAACCCCCAAAATTAACCTTTAAGAGGTTAATTAACCTGTCATTAGATCTGTGCCAATAAAAGCCTGCTGGATGATGAGGTCAAGCCTTTTAAACAGATTTTTTTGGGGGCTTTAAATGTAAACTTCAATGGGATTTTTCCTGGACTTCACAGCTGCAAGGCCACTTAGAAACTAAAATTTGTGTCCTCCCATTCCTGCCTGTGGCTCTGTACAAGGAGCATTTTCCAAAGGAGCATCTTCCAAGGGAGTCAGGGAAAACCTTTGGAATCAACACAACCTCTGGCCCAGTCCCAGGTGAAGCCTGAGCCCACAGCCAGCTCAACTTAACCAGACTAAAACATTAAATCAGCCTTTTCTTGTCCTTTTCAAACAAATTCTGAGCTACCTGAAACATTAAATCACCATTTCTTGTCCTTTTTAGACAAAATTCTGAGCTGCCCAAGGAGCAGAAGCGTTTTGACCAGGTGTAAACTGCAGATAATTGTGCCCTGAGTGGCACCAGGGCAGGGTGGGTGTGCTGAGCCAGGCAGGGCAGTGCAGGATCCAGGATCCAGCTGCATCCCCGGGATTCCAGCAGGAAAACAGAGCTGCTCCTCGGCCTCCTCTCCATGCCTAGAAGCCCAGGATGTGGCTGAAGTGGCCCTGCAATGACAAAATTTCAGGTCACTACAAAGGAGCTCAGTCTTCATTTTCAAATTTTATTCTAAATGGCTAAGGAACATCACAAATATTCCTTTTTTTTTCTCTCCAGGGTTCAGTGAACTCCTAAAACCCCTGGATACAAAGGGACTGATTAATCTTTTTTGTCCCAAAAAGCAGATTCCCACACTTACAGATTCTCCAGCAACACATCTCGGACATGGCTGGGAAGTGCCTTTGCTCCCATGATTTTCCAAAATCTGAGGAACAAAACCAGACACAAATCCATCAAAAAAATGTTTAAAAGAGGCCAATTATCTGCAGTTTTATTACAAAACGTATTTCCAAAGAGATCCTGTAACAAACACAAGGACAGTGGGAACTTACCACGGAATTCTGCCTTGTCTTTGCAGCCCAGGGAGCAGAGTCAGGGAGGAATTTCTGCCTGGAATCCAGATCCATGGCACAATCCATGAGCTGGGCACCAGCCTCCCGGGGGATGGTGTCCATCAGTCTGCACACGCGCTTCTGCACGAACCAAAAGCTGTATTTACATGGAAGCACAGGGCCCAAATGGTCAGGATTTTCCTCCCAGGGATCTCACATCCATTGGGAA
Organism: Oreocharis arfaki; assembly: GCA_013398015.1. Taxonomy (NCBI): domain Eukaryota; kingdom Metazoa; phylum Chordata; class Aves; order Passeriformes; family Paramythiidae; genus Oreocharis; species Oreocharis arfaki. The sequence continues at coordinate 37,319 of VZRR01003884.1, forward strand.
GAACACCAAGTTAACAATGGACTATGAGGCACTGGGGCAGGACCTCAAGATTTTGGATTTCCCACTGCACCTCATGCTGGGAGAGCAGGGAATTCTGTATCTCATCACTTTCCAGTGCCTCAGTTCCACAAATTCCCACTGGGAAAAGGCATCCCTCAGCCTCCGTTAGAGCAGGAGTGGGGATGGTGCTGAGCAAAGGAGCAGAGCAGGGGAGTTTTGTGGAACGAGTCATTAAAGCCAGGAAACAGAAGGAAAAGCCTGCAGCCAAGCCAGGCAGGGACGGGAACATCCTCTGGGATGGGTTTTGTGTCTTTCCCTGAGCACTGGCGCCTTTTCCCAGCTTCCCAGTGCTACACAATCCATTCACTTCCCACTCCTGAAGCTCTGCCCTGAGCTCTGTCCAGGACTGAGGGATGTTTGGATGTCCTGGGAACCAAAGGGCTGAGCTGAGTCCTCACAGTGCTCAGTGACCCCTCACAAGCCCAGGGATTCCCAAAAACACTGCTTTGAGCACCACGTTGGGAACTGGGGAGGTTAAGCTGCAAATCCACGGAAAACATCAACTGGAAACCTTCAGAAAAATATCCCTGGCCTGTGAGTGCCCATGGAAAGGGAGGATGACCCACATCCCAGGGCCCCTTGGAATTGTAGCAGCAAATTAACACAATAGTGGGAATTACAAAACTGACATGGATTTAGGGCCCAAATCCCAAAGAGACACTCTCACACTTGGGACATTTTTTCCCAAACAAACTTTGTTTAAGGAATCCCAACATTCCATCTCTTTCTCCAGCACGTGATTTCCCAGGAAGATGTGCTGGCACAGGACTAACAGACTACTGAAGCACAGAAACTAAATTACAAGTCAGAATTTGTTATGAAAAACCAAAAATGGACCAATACACCAGGAACCTCTGTGGGAAACAGCTGAGATGGGATCACCAGGAAGCAAGGCAGGATATCAGGACGGGAAGGGAATCCAGAAGTGAAATATGGATTGTAGTATGAAAGGGAATTACAAAGGTCTGAGGAGGCCCTCCAAAAAGAGACTGCCTCCCCCTGGGAAAACATCCTCCTGCCTTTGCTGCTGGAGAACTCCTCCTTTATCCCAGGGAACAGCAAAGTGGTGCCGCAGAAAACTGGGAAGATGTGTGAGATCAGGGGGAAAAGGGAAAAATGACTCAAAGCCACACATCAGAGGGAATCTGGCCGATTAAAAATAAACTCCAGGTATTGTTTCGGGGGGTTTAAGGTGCTTGGTGTCAGCGTCAGGAATTCAGCACACAGGAGACAAACTCATCTCACAATGCCAAGGCAACCCGGGGGAGCTCCTTGCTCCAGGGAAAACTTCACTCTGGAATTCTCTCTTAGGGAAGGAGCAATCAGTGCACCAACCCTGCCCGTGCAGGGCCCAAAGTGCAGGATCCAGGGAGCCTGTGATGGATAAGGATCAAAGAGTTCTCTGTCCCAAAGGCGAGCAGGGATTGCACCCAATCCCCTGATTTTGTCAGGGAATGATCCGCTCCATCCAGCTGGGAAATGAGCTGGAGACAAGCAACAGGCAGGAGACAGCTCTCTCTGCAGGGAAGTCACTCTCACTTTCTTGGCCAGCTGCAAAGTCCTGGAAAATCCCCCTTATTTTCACTGATGCTGACAGGATCAAGACCTCACAGACGAAACCAAACTGCTGCAAAACGCAGCTCCACTGACCACCCAACCTGAACGCAACAGGAAAGAGCTGGAGGAAAAGCTCTGTTTGTTTGCTGGGGTATTTTTGGTAAAATTTTAAAGATTTCCTCCAAGTTTAATAGGTTCTTGTCATGCAGTTTCTGCCTTTTTATCCCATTTTTAAAGCCAGGCTGCCTCCTGTTTGGGAGGCAAACCCTGTCCCACAGGTCTAACACGGGTCTCCACACAGCCCAGCTCTCCTTGGATCAGCCCCACTGCATTCCCGATGGAATGATGGCCCTGTGGAGATGCTCCTATGGAAAGAGGGCTCTGTTTGGGAAAGCAGGGGGAAGTGAGATCCATGCAGATCCACATGGAAGCTCTACCTGAAGATCAATCCAAACCAGGACACACTGGGAGCTCTGGCCTTGAAAATCTGATTTTCCTCTAAGTCCAAATGCCTTAAAATCCAGCCTTCCAACCCAAATCAGTCTGGGATTCTTATTCCTCTCTGTCATGTTGGAGCCAGGAGAACAGAAATAGATGGAATTAGGGAGGCTGCCTGGTAAAGAGGGTTTTGGCCAGAAAGAAAGAAAAAAATTAGAAAAAAGGAAAAAGAAAAAAGGAACAAAAAAAAGGAAAAGAAAAAAAAGGGAAAGAAAAAAGGGAAAAGAAGAAGGGAGAAAAAAGGAAAAGAAAAAAGGGAAAGGAAAGAAAGGGAAAAGAAAAAAGAGAAAGAAAAATGGGAAAATAGTGATTAAAAAAGAATGAAGGAAAAGGAAGAAAAGAAAAAAGAGAAAATCGAAAAATTCAAAAGGAAAAAAGGAAAAAAGAAATTTTTAAAAAAGGGAAAACCTGGAAAAAGAAAACTGGGGAGAGAAAACGCGGAAAAAGAAACGATGGAAAAAAGGGAAAAAGAAAAAAAACAAACAAAAAACCGCAAAGCCTGTTGAGCTCAACCCCCGCCCNGGGACCCGCCCCGGATCCACCCCCGGAACCGCCCCCGGAACCGGGACCCGCCCCCGGAACCTCCCTGGGAACCGGCTGCGCATCTGGCCCCGCTGGGACACGGACGGGTCGCAGCCTCTCCGCATCCAGCGCTGAGCCCGGCCCCGTCCGCATCATGGAATAGCCACACTTGGAAGGGACCCCAAAGCCCCTCCAGTGCCACCCCTGCCATGGCAGGCACACCTCCCACTGTCCCAGGCTGCTCCCAGCCCCAATGTCCAGCCTGGCCTTGG
>VZRR01003886.1:0-14012 GCA_013398015.1 Oreocharis arfaki
CAGAGCAGAGGGGCTCCAGATTTTAACCCCTTTTCCCGGGCGATTCTCCCCTCACGGCACCCGCCCGCGCCAAGATGGCGCCGCCGGGGGCGCTGAGGAGGCCGGGGGTCCCCGCGTGAACACCCACTGTGGCCGCTGGGCGGCGCCAGCGAGCTCGTGGCTGGGCCCTAGTGCGCATGCGGCCATTGCCCGTGCAGCAAAACTACACCTCCCGGCATGCACTGCGAAACGCGCCGGGCCACCCGGCAGCCTGGAGACGAAAGACTCCAGTTCCCGGCATGCTCCGGGGAAGAAGACGTGGGCACGTGACTCCAGGCTCCGCTGCCTTCTGACCCTGCGGGGCCACCGTCCTGTGCGACGAACCCGGAAGTGCCGCCCAGCCCCGCGTGGGTCCCGCATGGCGCCGGTCGGCTCCGCCGCCCTCCCCGGACACCCCTGGGACCCGCCGGGCGATCGGGCCCTGACACCGCGCCCGGCTCTCCCGGTAAGCTCCCAGCGCCTGTCCCACCCTGCCCCCATCCCTTCTCTCTCGGTGTAGCGGCAGCGCAGCGCCGTTCGGCCGTTCCGCTGCGGCCTTGACTCACGCCAGCCCCGCTACCGGCAGCACCGGCCCCTCCATCAGCAGCCGTCCCTGCACAGGGAGGGAGCGCTACCCTCAGCCTCCCTGCCCGCACCTGATGCTCCCCACCACCCGCACCGGGGGCTGCTCCAGCCCCGGTCGCAGCCGAAGCCCGGCAGGAGTGCGCGTCTGTCGCTGGGCCCCTCCGTGTGTGTCACCTCCCTCGCAGCCTGGCCCGGGGCGAAGGGAGGACAGAGGCGCCCTCGGGTGTTTGTTCAGTCCTGGGGCAAACGCGAGGGAAAAGAGCTGCTCGTGAGACACCAAAACCCTCACAGCAAACGGGAAGGGGAGGAATCCAGCTGGAGACCTTCGGGGCCGCTGCTGGAGAAACACGGAGCGCTCTGCTCCCGGGGAACGAGTGACAGCATGAAACAGCCGCAGGTTGCACCTGGGGAGGTTTAGGCTGGATGTTAGGGAAAACTTCTCAATGGAAAGGGCTGTCCAGCCCTGGCTTCTCAGGGCAGTGATGGAGACTCCATCCCTGGAGGGATTTAAAAGCCGTGTGAATGTGGCTCTTGGGGACACGGGTGGCCTTGGCAGTGCTGGGGGATGGTTGGACTCAATGGTCTCAGAGGACTTTTCCAACCTTAATGATTCTCTGTGTTTTGTGGCTCCAGCAATCTCTCTACGAGATAATTTTCCTGTATCCAGTTTCTCAGACAGTGCATCCAGCACAAGGACAAACACTCCCCTTCTGACTGTTGCCAAAAACACCTCTCTGTTTTATTATCCTGCGTTTTGAAGTACTGAAGTATTTATTGTATTTGTTTGTATTTGCAGTTGATTTGCTTTAATAAAACACATAAAGCTTTGCTCGTGTTTCCTCACTAAACCAATTTTGTGAAGAACAACTGTGTTATTTCCACATGGCTGCAACGTGTGCTTAAATGATTACTTAAGGATTTGTCTGTAATTACAGAAATGAGAATTTCACACATTGGTGCATTTCTTTGGTATTTGTTTTTTTCCTTGTACACAAAATTCTTTGTTACACAGTTTTTAATGTGTAGCTGAACACCAGAGCAGCTTCCAGGGAACCCTGCAGAATTCCCAGGCACGGGATTTTCTGCAAAAGAACTGGAAAGGCAGGAGAGTAAGATTTCCAAAGGCACCTAAGTGCTTTTGGGTAGCTGGGATGGTTTCCAGCCACGTTGTCAGAGCATCCCTGGGACTGGCAAATCCAGGATAAGCCCCCAGCACCCCTGGCTCCCTGGGGAGCGAGGCAGGTTCCTTGCTGAAGGCAGCAGAGCACTTTTAAAGCACTGCTCTAAGTGCTGGAAGTCTCCAAGGTGCGTTTGATGCCTCTGCCCAGGATTTGCTGGGGCATCCCGGTGGGGACGTGCTTTCAGAGGAAGCCGGTGCTGTTTGAACTGTGGCGTTCTGGGAGCAGCCTGGCTGGGTTGAAAGCTGTGGGGACATCGTGGGAGAGTCCCCAAGCGCTCCCCCACCCCGACGTTCCCCACCGCCCACAGCACGGGGGAGGCTTTGAGTGTATCCAGGATCAGCAGATTTGGGCACCCCGTGAGATGTTCTCAGTGTCTGCCGCTTGTCCCGACGCCGGTAAAACCCTTCGGGACACTCCCCCTCCACACAGCGCGCCGGCTTCAACCCGGAGAGGAATGTGAGGTGCGGAGCGCTGCTTCTCCTGCCTCTGCCCTCGGCTGCCACACCGGGGGACACCGAGGGACCCCAGCCTGCCTTCGATGGGCACGGTGTCGTGTCTGCAGTGCAGCAGGGCCTGGGCTGGCTCCTCTTAAAACACCCAAGAAAAGAGCGTGAGCAAGGTCCAGTAGGTGTAAATCAGCGTGGATGGGGGCAAAGAAACGCCAAGAACGNCGCGGTTCCGCGGGCAGGCGGGGGAGCAGCAGCGGCAGCGCCGGCTCCGGCCGCGGGAGGGCGCGCGGGGCACAGCCCGGGGCTCCCGGGGCTCAGCCTCCGAGTTCTCCAAAAACTCCGATTTTGCGCCTTCCACACCTCACACACACCCCGGGAACTGTGCCCGGGCGGCGTCTCTGTCACGGGGGGAAAGGGTTGATGATCTTGAGCAGACGAATCCACGGTAAGAGGCTCCCTCCCAGCCACCCGCGTGCGCCTAACGCGGGAGAAGTTTTGGCAAGAGGCACTCGCAGCAATCAGCAGTGCTGATCCCCAGGGGATCCCTGATGTGCCTCGTGCAGAAGGTCTGTGTCAGTAACAGACTGAAGCTACCAACCAGAGGTGTCCAAGGCCAGGTTGGACGGGGCTTGGAGCAGCCTGGGATAGTGGAAGGTGTCCTTGCCTATGACGGGGGAACTGGGTGATCTTTAATGTCCCTTCCCACACAAACCATTCCAGGATTCTGTGATTCCTTCAGCTTTTAGCAGTGTAAATGCTGATGGCACTTGGTGTTTCTCCTCTCAAACACTCCTTGCTCTTTCCTTTCCTGTTTGCTCCCCCTTCTGTGTTTGCACACTTCCTTGGAAAAATGTCACTGAAATGAACAATTCAGGTCACGCTGCTTCTCTTCCAAATTGGTCCTCAAACTACCAAATCTGCCTACTGAACCTGGCCTTGCTGTTTCAGAGTTGTTTTGGGAGCACTGAGGTGGGGTTTGAGGATGTCTTGGGTGTTTCGGGGCAAGATTTAGCTGGTGCTCATCTGAGTTGGTACTTAAAGGGAGGAAAGGGGAGGGAGAAAGAGAACAAGAAGAGTGATGGGTCAAGGGAAGGTGAATTTTTAAGATGGGGAGGACAAGGGAGCAGGAGAATCTGGGGACAAGTGTGAGGGGAAAGGAGAGAAAAGAAAGGATGGCAGGAAAAATAAGAGTGAGATGGGGAAGGGAACAAGGACAGAAGTAAGAAATCACGTGGGGAGAGGAAGGGAAAAAGAAGCGAAAAAAAGCAGGTGGGAAGTGAAGAAAAGAGGGAAAAGGAGGAAGGGAGGGCGAGGGGAAATGAACTGGGAGAAGAAATCTGTGAGGCTGAGGAGCTGCCCTGTGGAGAGCCCAGGCAGCATCTCCCCCTCCCAGGGCTGTGCAGAGACAGAGGAAAAGATGGACCTGAGTGAGAATTCAGAAGAAGAGGGGAAAGCCTGGGGTGGTTTTTAAGCAATACCAAGGGAAGATGCCCAGAGTATGGAGATGCCTTTGAGGAATCAGATGGGAAGCCGGGAGGAAGAGCTGGCTCAGGACACCCAGTCTGGATCCAGTGGGAGATGCTGGGAAGGGTAAGGAAGTGAAGAAAGAGAGAATTCCAGGTCTCCAAGAGCAGCCCTGGAGCTGTGACTGAGGGATGCCAGAGCTTTGGGGGCAGGAAGGGACCTCAGGTGCTGTGAGCTCCCAGCCAGCTGTTCTCCATCCCCAAAAAAGCTGTTTCCTTCGTGCTGCTCTGCAGGCTGCCAGCTGCACCTCATCTCCTCAGGGTACTCAAAAGGCACCTGGCTCCATCCTAAAGCAGGTGTCCCACCTTAGATCCCTGTGGTTGTCCAACGTGGGATCTCCTCTGCAGACAGATTCTCTTTCCATTTTTAATGGATATCAGCACTAAGGCTGTTTGGGACGAGTGCCAGATGGACATCTCTTTGATTAAATCAAAAATACAGCCTGAAAATGGTAATTAAATTTAAAATAGACACTTCCAGGTGGAAGCCAAGTTACTTCAGCCTTTATCTTGACGAGACAAGACACAGTGAGTTCTGCCATCTTCTCAGTGTAGGAGATTCTTTTTTGTCATTACAAAGCAGCTTTTCCTTTTGTTGCTGACACGAAGTTGTGGAGGAAGAAGTGAAGACCTTGGAGGGTTTGTGTCACACTACACTGACTTTGGAGTTGTCCACTAGCTCTATAAATATTTCTTCCACCACACTGCCCATCTCACAGGGTTTCTGTGCCAGCAGAGAGGAAATGTATTAAATAAGCTCTAAATAACACACAGACTAAACAGAAAATAAAGGAGATTTTCTGACAGAAGTGAGTGTTCTGGTGGACATCCCAGGGCTGTGTCAGACAATGCATTTTCAATTTGCTGTCAGTTGTAGATGAGGCTCTGCATCTCTTCCTTTGTGTTTGAGGTTGGTGGGGTTTTGATGTTTTGCGTGGTGTGGGGTTTTTTAGTGTGTTTCTTGCTTGCACCATCTCTGGTGCTTAGGAAATTTACCATAAACATTTTGGTCTTCTTGTAATACAAACCCTTTTCTTCTCCTTAAGAAATAATGAGCATAAGGAAATCATCACCAGTGGGTTGGGCTGAGTGAACTCATACCCACTGCATCCACACCCTCTCCAAAAAGCTGCTCCTGCTCAGAATTCCACCTCATATTCCAGCAGAGGTTCTTCCTTCCCTCTCCTTCCATGTTTGTCCCTGATGAGACAGGGACAGCCCAGCCCCACCTGCCCTCCCCAGGGCTCTTCCTTCCCTGCAGGACCACAAACATGCACTGGTCCATACTGGGAAGGAGCAGAAAGGGCAGAAGAAAAGCTGGGGAGGATGGAATGGGCCACCCAGGCTGACCTGAGGCTGCTGCAGCCACTGCTGGGTGGTCTCAGCCTCCCCTTTCCCAAGCACCTTCTGGCCGGGTCATTCTCAGTGGGTGGGCAGGAGAAATCCTGGTCACAGAGAGGAACGTGTTTGCCACAGCCTTTATCCGAGGAAAAACTCACCCCAGGCTCCATCGAGGTTCAGTTTTGAGTGCTTTGTGCTCCCTGACCTACAGGGGATCCGATGAACTGTAGTGTGTGTGGAGTTATTGGAATGTGGCTGCTGAAGGAGGAAGGGCAGTGTCAGGAGATAGGAAGGGGTCTTCCGGCCTGAGATGCCAATTCCTCAAGTTGTCCTTCAAAATCATTGAGATTTTTACAATTTCAAAGCTTTTTGTGTGTCCCTGTGGGTGAGTAACCACCACAAACCCTTGAGGTGCTACCCAGCCCCATTTCAGGCTCGTGTGCCTGGGCTCCCACTCTTACCTGGCTCTGCAGTGTATAGAGCCACAGAAATCAGGGAACCATGGAATGGTTTGGGTTGGAAGGGACCTTAAAGCTCATCCAGTCCCACCCCTGACATGGGCAGGGACACCTCCCACTATCCCAGGGTGCTCCAAGCCCCAATGTCCAACCTGGCCTTGGGCACTGCCAGGGATGGGGCAGCCACAGCTGCTCTGGGCACCCTGTGCCAGGGCCTCACCACCCTCACAGGGAAGGATTCCTTCCCAATATCCCATCTAAACCTCTACTAATTTAGATTAAAACCATTCCCCATTATCCCATCACTCTCTGCCCACGAGGATGCATTTCCTCATGGCTTTCTCCAGCAACACAGCAATTGCCTGGGAAGCTGAGTGCGTGGAATGACAGCGTCAAAACCATGCTCTGAACCAGGTCACAGAGAGATGAACCCTGGACAGTGAGGGAGGACGATTGCAAACCTTTCTTAAGGGTTGGAGTTCTCAAGTTATGTCTTTCAGGAGTTCATCCTTTACTCCAGCAACTCCCAAAATGCTAAACATGAATCCCCCATGGAATACAGGGAGCACTAAACCACAGGCCCTCGATCAGAGCCATGCCTCAGTCAGGAACTCCTGGCAAAGCCATCAAACCTAAGCAACGACCACTAAAACTGGGTGGAAACCTGGAAATGCTGTCAGCAGTTGCTTTACCACTACTTTGGGGTGATTTTTTGGTGGGGGGAGACAAGGCAGAAAAGTGGATTCTGGTTGCAAAATGGCATTTCTGGAAATCTTTTACACTACTAACGCGTTTAACATGTTCTCAATTCCAAAAACCTCCTCTCCTGAATTAAGGCACTGAATGGTGCTTCCTATGATGAGCCCCAGGAAAAAAGGGGCCAAAACAGTCTTGAATGCCACGTGAGGTAACATTAAACCAAACCAAAGGTTACTTTAGCATTCAGAATGAGCAGATTGGGTGTCAAAGGCAGGACAGTGAGTGACTGAGAGCTCTTGCTGGTGTTCCGGGGCAGGACTGGGATGCTCCAACATCTCAGAGAGAAAAGATATCCCAGTGAATATTCCTAAATGTGCTGTGGAGAGGAAGCTGATGAGAACAACCACAGGAGGAAGAACCCAACCAACACAACAGCTTTTATGGTTGTGTGTAGCTGGCACTTTCAAAATGAAGCTGAAATGAAAATATCTGAGCCTTTATCTTTGCAGGAGGTGATATCCCAAATTCGAGCCGATAAAGAACGAGTGAGGATTTTTGCTGGGTCACTGATTTATGATCTGTGCAGCGCAGGCTTGGGGGAGTCTGACAGAGCTCCCAAATTGCCAGGGACACAAACCCCACATTGTGATAAACGTGAAGATAAAGCCGAGCTGTGACCCAGGAACACGTCTGATGAAAGACAAAGAATCCGGGCAGACCCAGTGGTTTTCTGATGGTCCTTTCCCTCCAAACAATTCCTTCATTTTTCACCAAGCAGCACCATCCAGCCTCAACAGCTAAACTCGACAGGCATTTTTGCCTGCTGGGGTTTTGCAGGGGTTACTTTGACTACTGATAAAGCCTGTAGTGTTATGAAATTAAGTCACATTAAATGGATTGAACAGAGAGCATTAATCTGGGCAAATTACTCCCAACCATTAGAAAACCACGGCCATGGCAAAGTCAGACAATGGTTTCAATTAGAGAATAGAAAATTAATGCCATATATAACCTCCTTTCTCCTAGACCCTACAGCTCAAGGAAGCTTTTTGTTCTACTGTGATACAATTTAGAAAATATTTCCTAGATCTCTGGTAGTGCAAATGATTCTTTTTCCCTGTTCAGTTACTGTGAGGGGCTGGGATGATGGGTGAGAACACTTTTCTTTTGGAGAACCCTGAATTCCAGCTGAGGGGAGAAGGTGTGGGAAGAAAAGAGAAAAGTTTCCACAGTGTGTTTGTTTTGAAGTGTCTCTGGAAGTCAAACCAAGCTGGTCCCAGTCCTGCTGTGCATTTCCAGACTCTCTTTTGGCAGAGCCTGTGCCATCTGCAGCAACATCTGGGCAGGAGAGAGGCATGGAAGAAATTATTCACTCTGCAATTAGGCTGCAGATAATCGGGAAATAGAAGTTTCCACAGGTCTAAAGCTCCTCTTGTCCCCTGTCCTCCCTCTTTTGAGATTTTCCTCCCATATTTCAGCCATCCAATAATCTGCTTCCAGCCAGCCACTGTTTTTCCACTTATTCCCATGTTCTCATCATTTAGGGATCCTGACACCTGCTGTGCTAAGGATGCCTCTGCTGCCCCCAGTGCTTCCCTCCTCTTTTCCATGGAAAAGAATCTTTGTGTTCTGCTAGAAACAGTTCCCTTATCTTATAAAAATACACCAGACACACACGAGTATTTCTGAGACAACCCTTAGTTTTTCTTACAGTGACCCTTCCTTTGGTGAATTTCTAAGTGAGTTTTCATTCCAATTATTTATCATCAAAAGGTTCTTTTTTTCCCCCAGACTGAAAGTTTAAAAAAAAAAAAAAAAGAGCCTCTTATCACTGTGTTTATTATCTCTAGGGCTCGCACTCACAGGAAATTAAACATCTCAGCACATCAGTGTAGGCTGGAAACAGTCACCATGTTATTTATCTTATTATCAAGAATTGCTTTTGAGACAAATTTAGAGGAAAATCCCATCTGAGGAGCCCCTTGAGTACGTGGTTCTCTCCCCGAGTGTCTCTGAATCACCAAGGACAGAGCTGAGCAGTTAAATGCACCTTGTGTGCAATACAGCAGACTCGAGCATCCAAAAGGACACTGAAAAGTCCTCAGGTCTTCCACAGAATACCAGAATAATCTTTGTAAAGATTGTAAATAATCGTTATAATGAACATTTGTAAAGCGTTCTTGGTGGGACACACGTGGAGGACAAATCCGGTGGCTTTATCCAAGTGCTTTCCAGATCTCAGCTCCATCCCCAGTCAGCAATATTCCTACTCTGGCAGCCTGAGGAGAAACTCAGCATTTTTCATTCTGTTCATCCAAAACTTTGTGCTGAACGTCGAAGACCAAGACAAAGCCTTCATTGAGGGAAGCAGGGAGAGTGCCTCATTCATGAGGGCAGAGGGAAGGAGTCAGGAGGATAAATTGACATTTTGCAGGCCTGTGGACAGCACTGAATGGTGGCACAGGAACACTTTGGAGCACGTTATCCACGTGGAATTGCCTGCACGGAGTCTGTTCACAGCTGGCTTTGCTCTGCCAGGCTGGAGCAGCCCTGACCCCAGTGGTCACCGCACACTGGTGACATCCCCAGAGCGCTCCAGGGTCTGTCACAAACCCACTCTGGCCTCACAGGAGCCATTTGGTCCCAGAGGTTGGCACGGAGGGCTTCAGCTCAGTCCATGCTCTGCAGAGCTCCGGAGCTGTCTGAGAGCAGAGCAGGAGCAGCATTCCCTGCTGGAGCACTGAGACCAACTCACCCCAGGGCTGGAGCCCCTCTGCTCTGGAGCCAGGCTAGGACAGCTGGGGGTGCTCACCTGGACAGGAGAAGGCTCCAGGGAGAGCTCAGAGCCCCTTCCAGCGCCTAAAGGGGCTCCAGGAGAGCTGGAGAGGGACTGGGGATAAGGGATGGAGGGACAGGACACAGGGAATGGCTTCCCACTGCCAGAGGGCAGGGCTGGATGGGATATTGGGAAGGAATCCTTCCCTGTGAGGGTGGGGAGGCCCTGGCACAGGGTGCCCAGAGAAGCTGTGGCTGCCCCTGGATCCCTGGCAGTGTCCAGGGCCAGGCTGGACAGGACTGGGAACAACCTGGGATAGTGGAAGGTGTCCCTGCCCGTGGCAGGGGTGGGATGAGATGAGCTTTGAGGTCCCTTCCAACACAAACCATTCTGGGATTCCATGATTCCATGATTCTGGGGAGTGGGGAAATGGATCCCATCAAAAAGCGAGTGGTTCTGTGTCTTGAAAAGCTCTTTGCTTGCAGGACCTGTAAGTGCAGCAAGTGCCAAACAAAACAAGTTTAGGGGATTCTCTTTTTATTAAGGTTACCCACAGAATCTGAGGGAAAATGGACAAACAGGGAATGTTGCCTGAAAACTTACGAGGAATGAAAATTTAATAAATTTACTAAATTAATTACTTCCAATAAGAACTGCAGTCAGTGCAGCCTTCTCACTGCACGTTGACCAGATGCCATTAAAGTAGCTCCTACACAGAGAAAAGATAAATTAATGCTCATTTGGCTCAGTCAAACACAGCAAGTAAATTATTTTCTAAATAAAAATAAGCACAGTCAATAACCATAAGCAGAGAATGTTGTAATCTAAGGCATGATACAATTTGGAATGTTGTTTTCGGTCATTCTTGAAGCTGTTGGTGTGTTTAAGGTCCCTTCCAGCCCAAACTGGTCTGTGATTCTATTCTGTGATTCTTTGTAATAGTTTTTAATCCACAAGTTCTGTGTGCTCAAAACCAGCTGGGACAGGGCCCTCAGAGGGCAGAACCCACCTCAGAAAGTTCCTTGGGGTGTTGAGATAAACTCCTCAGACTGGTGATTCCTGAGGAACATCAATTCCACCTTCCCATACATCAATCCTACTGCTTAATCCAAGTGATTTGTTTTCCCCCTGCACAGGTTGAGCTCTGTATCCCAGAACACAGAATTTACTCTCTCGTGTTGTTGCAGGAGGCTGATTCCCTGCTGGAAATCAATGGGTGACTCAAAGCCAAGACAAAAGGCAGCCTTGTGTGGCAGCCTGGGGAATGCCGTGGGATGCCCAAGGCACTCACACACAGCACTGCAGCAATTCCAGTTAACTTGAAAGGGTGCAAAGGATATTTTCATCTTTATTTTGCTCTGTAGGAGCGAGTGGCACTGCGTATGTTTAAATAATGCATTTGCTCTTTCAAAAAGGAGTTTGGCATCCACACAGATAAACTGAAGTGGCTGTGACTGAGCAGATGGAATGGTGCATTGCTCCCCTTGGATGCTGCTGTTGCAAACAGCTGGAAAGAAGAACTCAGGTACCCTCGGCCCCAGGAAACTCCTCTGGTGCTGAGGGCACCTGCCTATTTCTGGGGCAGAGGGGCTGCTCTGTGTGCTTCCCTGCCCTGGAAATCCCACACATGGTGGGTAGAGAAATTCACAGAGCATGAAAATATCTCACTGCTTTGTCTCCTTCCATCTGTGACAAATCCACTCCAGAACACACATTGATACAATTTTCCTCAGTGAGCTTGTGGCTCCTCTGGCACAGAGCAATGAGCTCACTCTTTATTTCACAGACCTTTCTGAAGGGAACCTGAGATTAAAAAGGATTCTCTAAAGGTGCCTGAAAGGGGGTGACTTTTTGTTTCTTTTCCCAAGTCTCAGGCACGAAGACAACACAACCATTTTCCTCCCTCATGGCTTACTGAGATGACCATTTGGAAGATCTGTATCCAAATCTCTTTCCGTGTGTGAGAAGCGTTTCTCACCTGGGAACGAGCTATTCCTGTGAGTTACGCTGATCAAGCAGACAGTGATGAGATTTTCCCTCACTGAGAACCCTGCACGGGGCTGTAAATGTGCTACAAAAGCCTCCAAGAGCAGGAACTCCCCTGTCCAGCTGGGTCACGGTGCAAGGAACTCCAGTTCTTATTCCCAACCTGGTTCCAAATACCCACATGCACAGGAGCAGAGATCCTCATTGCTAAGCCTTGCAAGAAACCTTGCTGAATTTTATAAGAGATACAAGAAATTTCCTGTACAAAGTCACTATAATAAATAAGCTTCCCTTTGGTTTCAATTTTCAAAGCCAATCTGTTTGTAGGAGCTGCTTAAACTCCCCCATTATTTCTGTGGCAGTAACTCCACACAGTTTTTTGAGCTGCTGCATAAAAAAAGAAAACAACCAAAAAAACCCCAACAACCCCAAATCTCTTGTCTCTTGCTGTAAATTATGACATTATGCTAAACTGGCACTGATGAAATCCAGGATCACAGGTACTGAACACATTTGGTGCATGAGATTTGGCTCTGACATATTTATGAAACCCTGCAGCTAAACTGCTTCATGTAGTTTTTGTTTCAGTCAGTGCTAGACTTACAGAAAGCAATGGGATTTGGGGAATTTGGTGTGTGTTACTGGGAGTGTGCACTGGTAAACTGGTCTGTGTCCTTTGTTAACTGCACCTGTAAACTTGTAATTATTCAGAATTTCCTACAGGGAACGATGACACAGGGGAAATGTCACTGGCAGAATAAAGCTTGAGCACTGCACTGCAAACACTGCTCTTTTCATTGCAAGTCCTGTCCAAAGTTGGTGGAAAACACACGTTTAAATTGTACCTAGCTCAGGATGCAAAGATCAGCATGCTGGTTAATCCCAAATTATTGATCAGCTTTAAACAAACTGGGGGTTTTGAGGAGGTCAGCCTGGCTGCAGCACACCAGAGCAGCAGACAGCAAACACAAAGCTAAATTGCTTTTTCCACTCAACTGATCTGAACACAGCCCACGGACCCAGCAAGTGCACAGCTCGTTAGAAGTGGGTGTTTGTAAAGCTGTGGTCACCAGCTCAGGGCAAAAGCCACGAGCGGGCTCGGGTGGGAAGGTATTTAAGAGCACAGTGAAAAAACAGATTAATTAGCCCCGAATTGTGATGAACTCGGAGTCTGTTAATTCACACAATGAACACAGAATACCACAAGAGCATCAGCACAGCCTCTGGAAAAACTCGTCCCTCACGGTGACCCGCTTTGATAGTTATTTTTGGCAACTTGTATCCAATCCATAGTCTGACAGTAGTGAATTGACTCATGGATTGTAACCAAAACCAGGGTTTGGCTACAGCTCTGCATAAGCAGGTTTTTGTGTTTAAAGCTTGGTAAAGACTTATTTAATATCAACACGTTTAACTAAGATTCCTGCAGGATCCACAGCGGGTAAGGAGCTTGCCAGGTTTTATTTGCAGCCTTGCACTGGCAGTAGCCCCTGGCACAATCTGTCACCGTGTGGGGATCGATGCAAACTCCTGCCCCTGGCTGTCGATTCCATTTGCTGGTCCGTGCTCTGAGCAAGGGACAAAGCCATGGAGAGGCTGGAGGAGCACCCGTGGGACGGCTGGGACAGGGGAAATGAACAGAGCAAGGGGAGCAACCTTCCTGCTGGATATAAATCCGTGTGTGTGTCCCTGCATCCGGCCAGAGCTCGGCGGAGGGATGGACACCTCCCCACGAGGAAAGGTTGGGACAGCTCGGGGTGTCCAGCCTGGACAGGAGAAGGCTCCAGGGAGAACTTAGAGCCCCTTCCAGGGCCTAAAGGGGCTCCAAGAGAGCTGGAGAGGGACTGGGAACAAGGGATGGAGGGACAGGACACAGGGAATGGCTTCCCACTGCCAGAGGGCAGGGCTGGATGGGATATTGGGAAGGAATTGTTCCCTGTGAGGGTGGGGAGGCCCTGGCACAGGGTGCCCAGAGAAGCTGTGGCTGCCCCATCCCTGGAAGTGCCCAAGGCCAGGCTGGACAGGACTTTGAGCAACCTGGGACAGTGGAAGGTGTCCTTGCCATGGCAGGGGTGGCACTGGATGAGCTTTAAGGTCCCTTCCCACCCAAACCAGTCTGGGATTCCAGGACACCACAGATGTTGAACACCCCTCTCCCTTGACCACAGCCCCACAGACCCCAGCTCTTCCATGCTCCCTGTTCCCTGCACTCAGAGCTGGGCCCAGCCAGGTTCTCCCAAGCCCAGAATTCTCCTCACCACACATTCCTCATAATTCACCCACCACCTTCTCCAGCTACGGATGGAGCCCTTACAGCTGCTCTCCACAATTCAGCCTCCCAGCCACACATTCCAGCAGGAAGGCCAACTGTGTCCCACAAAGCCAGACCTCCAGGCCAAAACCAGCACGGCTCTGGGAGAACAGCAGCATTTTAAGAACACTCTTCCAACAAACCCACGTTCAGAGCCGTCCCTCGGCAGAGGAGCACGAGATCTACCGGCCACAGTCTGCACCCAAGTCCTCCTAATGGTAACGAGGTCAAAAATAAAGCCCAGGAAGCTTTAGTACTTAATAGTTTCATGTTAAAAAAGCTCACACTTGCCATCAATAACCTTTCAAAGTCCCCAGAAGGAATCAGTGCCCCTTCCAGGGCTGTCTGAGTGCAAACCCACCACTCAGAGCAACCTGCTCTCCTGACTGAGCCTTAGATGAGTTTTCCAGCCCCCTTTCCACAAGCAGAGCCTCCAGCAGTGCCTGCTCCTTCCAGGAGCAGCTGTGAGGGGCAACCAGAGCCATTCAGCACCTATTGGGAAGGGCTTTTGAGCATATGGCTTAAACATTATCTCATTCGTCCAGGCAGGCTAGGGGGAGACGACAGCCTGGTGTGTATACATAGGTATATTTATGTATAAATATATATAATATATAAATATATAAATATAAATATATAAATATATAAATATAAATACATGAATATATAAATATATAGATATAAA
>VZRR01003890.1:0-18198 GCA_013398015.1 Oreocharis arfaki
ATTACTAGTGTCAATCCGCGACATATATGCTCTCACTCCACACGTGTGCAGTGATCAGCAATCATTTGGGGCTCATTTGTTTTAAGTTACGGGTTCATGAAACACACCTCTGCAGCACTTTTAAGACAAAGCTGGTGTTACATGCTCAGAAGTCTGGATGGCTGCAAATATGTCGTGAATAAGGTGTGACTGCATCCAAGCTGACTGGGTTTAAAGCTGTAATGCGCCTCAAATGTATATTTTATTCTGCCTTTTCAGTACACACCTTAGACCCATCTACAGCCCTTCAGAATACCTCCTACATGAGGAGTGTGAGATGGTGACTGATCCAAATGGGTCTGTAGTGCTGTCAGGGAGTCTCAATTGAGGCAAAATAATTTCTACCACTTCACCTATCACCTCTGATGGGGGTACTGAATGCTTGCAAATCTCCTCTCAGTGGGCTCTATCATGTGCCTTGTATTTAATCTTCTTTGTGAAACTTTCTCCAGCCTTTGAAGGTAACTAAGATTCATCTCATTTGCCTGTTCTTTACACCTCAATGCAGAAATTGATGCTTGACATAAGATAGCTGGGTAATGATCATAAACAGATTCCAAGAGCTTCTTAGGTGTTAAAATAACTTATTTTAAGGTACTTTCTTTTATGCCTGCTTGGTTTTAAAACTTCTCGTGGCACACACAACACATAGAACTGCAAATTCTTGTTACATAGTTTCGAAACCAGCTTTTTAAAGCATCGGTGCTATTAAAAATCTTTATCAAGCACGTTAGAAATTGTTAAAATGATGCACGAACAGACATCTCCATCACCAGGTACCAACATCCCCTGCACTATCAGTTGAACAGTAACTATAGGGCAGGTTTGGCAGGCACCAAACAAATGTCACTTAATTAAAACCATGACAAATGTTCTGTGCCTCTTTAAATTACATCTTGTAGCAACTTGCTGCTTGTTTCATTTTTGGGGTATAAGCAATCCTTGGGAATCCAACCACTTGAAACAATATATAACCAAAAGCTTAATTGTTATAAGAGCTTTTCACTGCACCAGAAGTTAATTCATCACATCTAAAAGTTTCCCTGACCCTCACAATGTGCAACAGGAGGACTCCAGTTCCCTGACACGATGGGTCACTGTCTCAGTGGGCTTTTTTATACAAAATAACCCCCTTGCTCCCAATCTGGCTGACCTAAGGATGTGAGAATGCTTGGTTAGCACAGCTAAGTCCAAAGCTATGAGTTTAGGAGACATTTTCAGAGCATGTGGGGATCAATGGTGCTTTCTCTGCAATTGCTCTTTTCAGTTCAGCAGGAGAGGACAAGGGAGCCAGTGGAGAGAAAGGAACAGGCAGGAGGTGTGCTAAGTCAGGCTTAGGGGAAAAAATTCAAACTCAGTGCATGGGAGGGAGAGTGAAGAACATTAAAAGTATCTGGAAAACATTTTGATTTAGTTTCAAGGACTTAACTGCATTTTAAGTGAGAGAGAAGGACATTTCAAAATGAGAAGGTGTAAGAAAGACTATCCAAAGATTTTATGATGGTGTATTAAATTTTGCTGCTGCTGAGTTTCCCAATAAGAAGATTTCATCAAAATTGATCCAATTTTGTGAGACATTTTGATGTCCCTGGATCCACAAACAAAAGTGCTTCAGCTGAAAGCTGCTTCCATGCACCCTGCTCTTGTTATCTGAGATGCTGCATTGCCCTAGAGAACAAGGCCTTTTATTCTTCAGCAGTTCTTCCCATTTGGCTATGAAAGATTTCAATGTCTTATATGTGTGTGTGTGTGTGTGTGTGTGTGTGTGTGTGTGTGTGTGTGTGTATAATGCATCTCCTGCTCCATGTCAACAAGGATTCATTACAGGGAGGTTCCAGTGCCACTTGCTTTATCAGAACCTACAGTAATTACTACAGCAAGTGTGCTGGCCCTCACTTATCTTGTTTGGGAATGTATCTATGGATAGGGAAACAAACAGTCACCCTTCCTAATGAACACAATCAATCATAGCACACACATGCCACGGCCAAGGCCAAAGTGTTAAGACATCTTGCAGCCCTGCAGAAAAGAAGCCTCCAACAGTGGCAGAGCAGAAATACTGGAGGAAAAGACCAAAGCCAAACAACACCAAATTGAAATCAACAACTGTGGATTGTCTTGCAAAATTAGAGGGCTGCTCTCCTTGTGACAGCTTCCTGAGGCATGAGCTTTGGTTGAAAGACAGGACGAAAGGGGAAGCAGAGAAATTGAGTTCTCTAATGCTGCCTGTACTGAGCATACCTCTCTTTTAATTTCTCCATGTCATTTTCATGTTCAATAGCTAAAAATATATTAGTGAAATATCTGAACTGATCTGAACAGAACACTGTGCCATGGAAGAAAGCTGCTAGTGTGGTGCTCCCTCCTTACCTGAATCCTGTATTTCTTTCCAAAGTGTCTGCTGCTGGTCTCTGTCAAAGTTTGAGTACCTGCAATACTGAAACCTCTGCTCTGACCCAAGAACAACACTTATGTTCTTACAAATTTTCAATCAGGTAAATAGGGGTTGGAGTTAAACACATTGGCTGAAACTGAAGCTGAAAAGAACCAGCAGATAGTTTATGTCCTGCTCCATTTCCCAAAGCAGGCATTATCTGGAGGTTAAGCAGAGCAGTGGCACCTCATTGTCCTCTGCTCCAACACACTTTTCCTTTCAGGCTAGGAAAGGAATGAATCTCCTTCTCTCACCACTTCTCTCCCTTTTCCTCCACAGAGGAGAGAGAATGACGAGCTGTCTTGGGGTGACTTTATGATGTGTATCCCCTATCGCTACTCTATGCCCAGACATGAATCTTGTGCCTTTCTGTGCCTCTAAAACTGGGTGTGAGAGAGAGGAAAAAAAAAGCCAGATGAACTTTTCAAAGCAGTTTTGTACTCCAAGGTCACTCTATCTCTCTGCGTGCTTCTGCGGCAGCAAGAGCAGAGGAAAGCACCTTCCGGTTTTTCCCAGCTCTTGGCTCCTTTATTTCGGAAGAGAGATACAGAGAATTAAACTCCTTTGTTTCCCTGGGACTTCGGCTTCTTCTTCTTTTCTTCTGCAACAACATCAAAACATCATCCAAAAGGCCCAGAGGGGCCTGTGCGGAAAAACCCAGCTCCGAGGGGGAGGAGAGAGGCCACACCCACAAAGAACTCTGAAAAGAACTCTACCAGGTTCTCTCCATAGCGAGAGGTTTTATTATTTATCATTATTATTTTCCCGTGTGTTTGTTAAATAAATAGGGTTTTTTTCCTTTCACTTTCCTCCGAGGAAATGTTCCTTCCCGAACCTGGTGGGGGAGGGGCGGCTGTAACCTGTAACATCAGAGGACGTTCGAATTCGGACGTTCCTCCAAATTTGTCTCAAAACTGGGACACTGGCTCATCAGGTCACCCAGACATTTAGAGCAATTTCAGGGCGTGTTTGAGAGCCCAAATCATCGCCAGCCCTTGCTGATCCAAATTCTCAGCTTCTTTCTGCAAACAATCTGGCACTTCAAAGCTCATAGTAATTCCTCCTTTCCTTAAGTACCCTTAATTACATGTTGTTAATTATGCTTATAAAACAGCCACGTGACCCAGTGCATTTCCCATCACGTTGATATCAATAATCCGGATAAGTAACTTCTTCCTTCTGCTCTCAGCAGCCACTCCACCACCCAAGCCAGACAAACTTCCACCCCTTCTCTGCAGAAAGTCCCTCTGTGAGACAGACGCATGTCCGCAGACAATATAGAGCCACAAGATCTAACCTGAATCATATGCAGGCAGGAGGCTTTTGAGATTTTGGAGATGAAAAATACACCAGGTTCTGGGCTGTATGTCACTATGACCATAATATTAAATTGTCTGTTGACTCTGTGCTGTTGTGCTCCATAAAATAATTACTTATTATGGAAGGAGCGGAATGAGGCTGCTGTCCTCATGGACACGGATATTCAGAGTGAAGTACCAGTATGTAGGCTGAAGCTTAGGGCTTTATTCCATCCTTGCATTTATTAAAGGGAGAGAGCATCAATTAATTTTAAAGGCTTACCACACCCATTCAATTTAGTCAGTCTTAAAACATTAAATATAATTAAACAGTGAAAAATATCTTAATGGGTCGAGACAGCCAGGAGGTTCTGGGAAAAGAGTGAAATTTTCAGCTCTCACTCCAAATTTTATGCTATTCAGTAACAAAAATGAGAAATTACAGTAATCTACACTTAGGCATAAGTCTAGTAATTTCTTTTCCAATTAAACTGCTTTTACTGGTTTTGCCCAGGGTAATTTTAAAAAAACTCTTAAAATTCTATGATTCACGTTGCTGGAATTTTGGAAAAAAAAAAAAAAAACAACAGAGCATGTGCATGCATGTACATGCGTATATACTCACTTATTCATATATACACAGAATGAAAATGTAAAATACAAATATATAAATTATATGAGTTTATGTGTGGAGTGGATATGAACATTTACACATAGGTACATTCTGAATTTTCATTAGACAGTTTCCTTTGAAAAGGAAAACTGACTGATGGGTAGATCCAGTTAGGTTTTGCTTATTTTCACAGCACATATTTTAAAGATTGTAGGCAGTTTTAATAACCTCAGTATTATTGTAAGACCTAGAAATCCCAGCCAAGATAATCAGCAATGGGCAAATGTAACTACACAGGAGAGATTTTATCCCCCAGAAAAGGTGTTTATTGCACCTAGGCCTGTATTGGTGTGACCTGAGTTTGATTCATCCCCAATCCAGCACTACCATTCTCATCTCTGCAGGTTCCTGGAGTAAAATAACAGCCCAGTACATTCACTGGATAACCTGATGGTCTCTTCGGCCTTAAAAATTTCCTATGCCAGTAAAACAGAAGGCATTATTGTTGGTTGTGTTGGTTCCTAGAACTTTGGGACACGGATAAGAGTCCCACTGTGCTGCGATCGACCTATGCAAAGCCATCATATCCAAACTTTGAGGGTTTATAAGCTGTGTTCATGTGTCCAATATCCACTGTCCTATCAGGTCAAAGTAGCTTGATGGAAACTCAGCCCACTTAATGTCTCATGCCAGAGGGGATGCACGTGGAGCAGCGGAAAAGCAGAAGCCAAGTTTGCAAGGTGGAGAAAGTTGTGCTCTGCATCCGGAGTTAGCATCAGTTGCAAATGCTTCTGACTACATATTTGGGTTTTTTTACAAGATGGCTTTTAAAATCCATCTCTGCTTCCTTTGTCTTACATTCATGAGCCCACTACACAGATCTCACTGCTACCAAAAACTCACTTTGGGTCCCATCTACAAAAAAACCCCACTTATTCCCTTGTACACTGCTCCATAGTAAATACTATTCAGTAGTACCTAAGGGACTCATAAAAGCGAATTGGCATCCTAGCAACAGAATATTTGCACTCCTCATAGATTTGTGACTTTAATATTGAAGAGATACATTTCTCATAAAATACTCCCCAGGCTGCTCCCTTCCTTCATCTGAGGACTGAGCAAACACATCAGGGTTTGAAAAGCCACCACAAGACAGCATCAAGTAGCACCCCACTTACAAACAGCATCACTGGCCGAAAAAAATAAGGGAGGAGGATTTACAGGGACACATTCCTGAGAGCCTACTGTTGAAATGTGTCAGCAAATCATCCCTATGCTTAAATAGATTTGGCAAGAACACCAAGATTCAAACTGTATTTTATTATACAGGTTCACAGCTTGTACAGGCATGGGGATACACTAGACATGATCATGACTGAGATTTAGTAGGAAATCAGCCCACACTTATCTAGGGAATCAATGCAGAGGTTGTCATACCTTGATCAAGAAGGAAAATTCATTATTCCCTCGGTGAGAAACCATTAGAAGAAAATTGCTACCTACCTACCCAAACACACTCCCGCCAAAGAGGGCTACTTTCTATTAAGAGGTGTCTGTCAACTGCTACATACTCATATGTGCATGTCCACTTAAATATAGGATGAGCCAAAACATTACACTACTGTTAAGACCAGTTCAGCACATTCCAGATTCAAACTTGATAAACTGGAAGTACCTCCTGACTCAGCAAATCTTCCAACCACTCCACAGGAAACACTTCTCAGCCATCATCCTTTCTAAAACCCTTATTAGGTATAAAATCCTCTTGAACTGTTTGATACATTCGAAAAGATCAGGCTATTTTGGCCCAGCTGGATTCCTGACTTATGGGTTCTCTACAGAGAGTTTCACTCTTGAGTATCTTGCCTGGAAAATGTCACTCATTCTCATGCCTTGGTGCTGATCACCAGTCCAGCAGATTCACTGAGAGGCATCTCACACAGCTCCCAAACCTCTAAGAACTTCACAGACCAATAACCAACAACTTGAACTCTCTCTAAAAGTTTAATAGGCAGCCTGAGGGTGGACAACAGTGCAATGTGGTCAGAGTATGAAGCACCACTTGACCAGCACCTGACTAAGTTACCCACCAGAGCCTACTGGATAGGAAAAAACACTATTCCTGACTTTCCAGAGCCTTGGATCATGTCCCTGACTTACTCTGGATTCATAGGAAAGCATCCAGAGTACATGCGTGGGTTCAGCAATAAAGGTGAGGTACAAATGGAAAGATGGCTATGTTATTGCCAAAGAGATTAAAAAGGGAACTGAATCTCTAAAAAACTCACATTAAAAAGTAGCAAAGATTTTCCAGAAAGAGCTTGCCAAACTTCACCAAATCTACTGATAAATTATACTGAATAGAGCTTCTCTTAATATAAAAATGAAAGCATCCACATTATATATCATATCCAATTACATTAACTTTTAATTTAAAAGGAAATGCACATCTTTGAGTAAAGGAGATAGGAAGCTCTTTCTTTACACCCAGTTGCTGCTTAGGTGAGCTCCCTTAAATCAGGAGCATCTCCTTACACTTCTGTAATCAGCTAAACAAAAGCCTTTTCTGTTTGAAGTCAGTAGGGGAAAAATGAACTCTATACCAAAGACTGCTTGAGCTACAATGGATTTGACAAGAGACTCTGTTCTGTCAGTGTCCCTCAGGAAGACACTAGTCATGCCCTTGCACAGGACAGCAGGCTGTCCAGACATCTTTAATGACTCCAATATCAAGTGATTTAGTGAATTTTTAGTCTTTTCCTCTTAGGAGTCTCCTGAAGAAATTCAGCACCTCACAAAATAAGAACAGAGATTGCACTACCACTGACAGGCTGATTTCACCCACTTGTAACTATAATAAAACTTTAAAATTTTGCTAAACTGACTTGAGTACCATGTAAGTGCAGCAGAAAAAACTGTTGTAGGTTGAAAAGATGAATAAGGCCTTAAATTTTTCCTAACCTAGCTCTAATGACCTGCTGGTATCTAATGAAAAGAACCAGAGGCAATCGTGTTGGACTTTGTGAGATGCTTGGAGCCTACCTGTGTCTGTGCATGAATTGCAGATTTAATTTGTGTAAATGGGGATCAAGCCTCCACACCTGACTGTTTCAAAGTAGTATGCAAATTTGGGGATCATCAGCTTCTTCAAAGCTTAAATTCACTTCATCCTCTCTTTATTTTACAAGTTTTGACCATACTTGGTTGTAAAGCAAATACCATTAGAGAAAAAATAATATTTAAAACTCAAATTGACTTAGAAAGGATTATAAAAAAAGTGGATTTTTTTCATTTAAAATGCAAATTTTTATGTCAGTTATCTGGAACCAGGATAAAAGACTCCTGTGATGATTCAGACTGTACGATGCATTTAATAAGAGATGACAAGAACACCCTTTCTGCATAGCTGGATGGACTCCTCCCATGCTGAACTACTACCTTTCTAACCCAAACTTTATAGTTTCTCTTCCACCTCCCAAGCTTGCACACCTCTTGGGTCAGGCTGGACCAAGCATTTTTGGTACTACGTGCATCATTGAACTAAGAGGGTGTTGCTGTTTAGTGTCTCCTATATGAACATGGGACAGGCACAAGAATTGTGGCTTTCACACCAGCTTGTGTTATCCACCACAACTTATTTTTTTCATTATTGTTATTATTATTATTATTAATATTATTTCAATTGGGTTTTCTTGCTGCCAGTAGAGCTTGGGAGCAGAATCACTGGTGTAACATCCATCACAACCCCTTGTGCTTGCATAGCTGGCAGGCTGAAGCCAGTCCATTATTTTGGAAGTAAATGCATTTTGGTTGAACTTTGACTGTTACCAATGCTCTGTTTTCCCATCTCCCACTGAAGAGAATTAACATTTAATCAACATTTCTCAAAGAATGTGACAAAAACACACGAATGAGCTTGATTAAAGTTCTGATAGAGTCTGAACTATGGTATCAACATCATAGATCAATAAGATCCAGACAGAAAGGGATTGCAGACAAAAAATCCCTCTATATAATCTGTTATATATATGGACAGTACTATTATTTGTATTGCAGTTCAAAGCAAAATGCAGGACTAATGCTGGAAAAAAGCAAAGCCTTTATGTATGGGAAATGGCAGAGCAAGAAGAGTCAAAACAAAAGAAAATGCAGTCTTGAAACAATTTAATTAACTAAAGAATAAATTGTGAACTCAAGTATAGTTCATGCTTAATAAGGCACTGGATAAAAAACCAAAAACCATCCTTGGGACGGACAGGGCTATTTCACTGTTTCCCTAAATGACTTTGGCAAAGTCATGCAGGAAACAAGGCAGAGCCATCTGTGGTGGTCGCTCAGCTCCACCAGGAGCAAAACATCCAAACTAGTGACCAAAAGTGGTGGGGCGAGGCCCAGGTTTAAAATACTTTTCTAGTTATGGTAAGCCTCCATTCTCCCTTTCCAACAAGTTTAAAACTTTCCCTTCTTATTGGTTGTTGAACATTATGTCGTATTACTAAGCCACAGTTAATGCATATTCATAAGTTTTATGACTATGTATTAAGCTCTGGAAAATTCTTGGCTGTTCGACGCTTCATTGGTTTGTTGAATTGTCAGTTTATTGTACCCTCCCTTCCTTATATCCCATTTGTTGTTGTACCCTTCACTCCTCCCCTGTCTTTCCCTGCCATTGGTTCCTCAAGTTTTCTCCGCCTCTATCCTTTCCTGTATAAAACCCCGTCACCCCTTAATTTTTGGCTTCTGTCCCTGCTCCCGTTCGGCGCGTGTCCCTGTTCTCCGAATAAACCGCCCAGAAAAGCACACAGCAGCCCTCCTTCTACTTCTTTGTCTCGGCCAGCTCACTGCTCGCCACCTGTAGCTTGGGCCGGCTGCTGCTCTCGGAGCTGCAGGGTGTGCAGCGTGGACTCGGGTTTGCTCCCTGAGGCTGTCAGCCTCTGAGGGCTGCGACCGGCCACTGGTGCCGCCCGATCCGGGCGACCCCAAGCGAGCGTCAGCCATCATTTAAGTTTTGCCCCAGGGAATATCAGTTCAGAGTGGATGGAACTTCCTGGCGTACACAGAAGCTCAGGAAAGTTCCGCTTTGCAGAATCACCAGCTGAAAGAAGCAGAAAAAGAGCAAAAACATAACAAAGAGCTAGCATTAGGGCAGTCACCAGTCCTGGCCAGCTTTGCTGTGGGAAGGAGCACAGTAAGTTGTTTGCTCAGACTTGTCCTGGCTTTTTATGAGCTCAGGGTAACACCATCTAACACCACACAGCACTGACTGTGCAGCACAATTCGCCTTTCTTTTATTCTGTCCATCATTTCCAACTCCCAGCAATAAACCCACAAAGCCAGCAGAGGCTTTAAAAATTTAATGAGAAAGATGTGAGGAAAAAATCTATGACTGTTTGTTTTAGAGCCCTGCACTGCTGGTGGTTCATGCTCTGAGCTACTGTGTCAGTTCCACACCAAGGGGTTTTACTGCTCTGGCAAGGAATCCAGTGTATCATTAGTAACCAAATCTTTGTGTCCCCAGTGCTGCTTTTGACAATAATGATGGCTGAGAGATTCAGGACTGGCTCTAGTTTCAGTTTTCCAGCAGAAACTAAGATCCATAACAAAAGCTATTAATACAGTTTGAGTTTCAAATAAAGATTTGCTTATTATGCAGGTCCTGGTCTCAGGACTCTCCTGTGCTTCTGAGTTCATTAAATGAAGAACAAAACCAGAAACACTAAGTGGTTATCATTTTGGTATTAAAGATCCAGGAATTAAAGTTCCTTTCAAAAGGAACTGTCACAGAACTGGGTGAATGTGAAAAATTGTAAAACAATTTTCTTTTATCCAAACTACTATGCTTGTACTCAGAAATTTACCTCAATAACAAACCACTCCTAAAGGAGAAAGTCTCCATAGATTCAGCCAACCCAGATAAAAGGTTATTGGAATAGGCTTTGGGAGTGATGAGTTTTGGTCACCACAGATAAGCATTCTCTACCACCCTCACCCTATGCTTTCAGTTCCTTTACTGCTCAAAGCCCTCTGCTCCTTTAGTATGAAATCAAGAGTATTCAGTTTTAATATATCCTGTGATTTTCCTTAAATATTTCAATAACATTTATACCATACCCTACCGGCAAACCAAAATTTTTCTTAGAGCAACATACCACATTCAGGATATCTTTAAATACAGAGATTTTTGGATTTCTCCCTTAACATATGGAAAACTTGGTTAAGGCAAGCATGCAGCAACCAGTCAGCTCACATCAGACATGCCAGAGATTTATGTGCTTCATATCAAAATACTAAAACAGATTTAATTCTTTGTCTTTCAGACAGTAAAAAGATTTCAGAGTAAGAATGAATTAGGCTTGTAAATCTACTGTGATTACTCTGTAATCTATTTGATGACAATATGTAAGTAAAGATGGTACCTTGTTTCTGATGATATTAAATTAATATAAATGATAGATATATTGATATACTACCAGTTAATAGCACTTTACATCACCAGGGAAAAAGTAAGATGCATGAACACCAGAAGAGGAGCCTGCTTTCACACACTTCCAAGCATCTCCCTGTTGTTTGGGGTGCAAGTTATTAATTTCTGCTGCTTTACTTTTTATTGTGGTGCGTTTATTCCTCTTCCCTTTCCATCAAAAATGAGTAATGGGCTGTTCCTGCTCGTACTGATTTCAGTGAAAGTCTTTGTGCTCTGTGTCACATCTCACTGATGCAGGTTTGATTCATACAAATAACAACAGGCATATTTTATACCAGTTTTCCAAAACCTGAAAAAAATTATTTTTAATTTCTAGAGGAATATATTTAAACATGAACTTTGCAACAGAGGTCAAAAAGAATTATAAGATGAAGCAGAGCAGCTATTTATTTTGCTGTAAAGTCCAGTGAATTTAATTCACAGACTCCTGCTGGTTTAAAGAGGTTTTGCATCTGGACCTGGCTGAGATGAAGATTGTGATTTTATTGCTTTCATTGGTTTGAATCCCTCTGTTGCTGACATTGAACAGAAAAATGAGATGGCTCAATTTTGTTTAAAAATACCTATCATTAAGTTCCAGCTTTTACTACCAAAAGAGAGGCCCAAACACTGCTTAAATAATCAGGAACAATATAAATAAAGAAATGCATATATATATAAAAAAAATATAAATATATATAGAGAGAGAGTAGATAGATAGATACATTGTGGGATTTGATTGGGTTGTTTTGAGTTTTAAATACTAATTTGAGAGGGCTCAATACATAGCTACTCCTATGCAGGACCCAGTTTTTGTAGATCACAAATACTCAGTGAGGATGACTGAGGATGATTCATGGTCCATTGCAGTGTCCCCATAAAGCTCCCCATCTGTACAGTAGTGAGACTGTCACCCCAGATAATGACAACTGTAGGCCTGGCAGATTTTCAATCGGCATTCATGTGCTCTGTATCATGATCTACTGACATTTTTACTTGTAGGGCACGGCCACAGTAAATCATGCACTATCTCTGCACACGTAGGTCACTGGGGAAGGCTGACACAGAGCAGTCCTTTTCTCAGGTGACACACACTTGATGAACAGACACAGGGATGCCAAGGACCACGTGGAACCCCCCAAGTGCTGCTCTACCCTGAAGTTCTTGTGCAGGGACTCAGGAAGAGGCTCTCTCCTGAAAAGGCTCATCCCTACTCCCCCAGATATGTTCCCCCAAGAATGCTGCACCCCCAGCCTCCCTCTTTGTCCAGGAGGGACTAAAGCCTGTGTCCAGGACACCTCACACATGAGGATTCAGGTGGCGTGATCTGAATGCACAGAATAGCTTTTTTTGTGCTGTGCAACAATCTGACACTGAGTTTCTTTAGGAAATGTTTTAATTCCGTCACCTCCAGCTTCCACCAGGTTTGATGGTTCTTGTGGCAAGTCCTTTTTGTTAAATGACGAAGTACTGAACACATAATGCCTTGAACAGGCACATCAGCACCTCCCTTTTTTCTTTACTGAAGCCAATTTTCTTTTCTCTCTCTTTTCTAATTTTTGCGTATCTATGCAAGGTATAATACATGAAATTTGCCTTTTCAATCCAACATCGTTTCACTTCAAGTTTTCCCTCACCTGCAATGCAAGTTTATCTTACAGAATCAATGGAATATACAGGATTGGGTGATTGTTCATATGTATAAAGAATTTATGATCTTGTAGCACATGCAGAAATTCACTGAAAAAAAAATCCATCTTTTTGATTTCACCCATGAAAATGTACTAAAATCTGGATATATTTAACTTCCTTCTATGCTCTTCCTACTGCTGTGGATTTACTCATGTGCACAAAACCAAGGCTGTAGTTGGGTACAACAGTTTACTAGGGCCATAGTCTGTTCTATAATGAGTATTCTTCTTCTTCTGTGCTGTATCTTCCATTTTCATTATGCCTCAATTAATGCACTGAAATATGCCAAGCAGTTTTGCAAGGAATATGTTTCTCATTTTAATTAGTTTAGCATCAAAGGGTTAGGCTGGCATTTTCTAGGTTAGTGCATCGAGTGTTTATTAATTTGTCTGAGATGCGTTCTCCCATTAGCGTTTAATGGAATTTCAAGCAACCCCAGCAGCTAGTAGATAATTTATTTTTAAACACATTTTTATCACTGTATTAAACAATCAGACTCTCTATTGTTTCTGAATAATCTAGAGTGCTTGTTTCATCTGCAGATTGGAGAGCTGCTACACTCTGAGCCCTGATGGCACAGGGCTGAAAAAGAACCATTTTTTGTTTGAATTTAGCATGACTGAAAAGCAGCTGCCCAACAAGTCCTGGGATTTGGATCCTTCAATATTCCCTTTACAAAGAACGTGCCCAAAGCAAATGTTACTCAGTCCCGATGCAGTTAATCTGTTTACTGGCAGAAAAGGCTCCTGCCACACCCTTAATAAAGCACAGGACCTTTGTGTGCTGGAAAACTGCTCCACCATGAAGCTCAAACCAACACCAGTTCTCACCTCCACTGCTGCCAGTGGCTCTTCCCTCTCACCTTATTCTAAGGAGGCCTATTCCCCACTATGCAAATACTCATCAGCTAAGAATATATTGATGTCTACTAACCATTGACCCAAGATACTGAGGTTAGACTGTCAAGAGTTTCAGAAGCCATTAAAAATGTCCAAAATTTAAAAAGAAATCAAATATTCACATCAAGTAAAGCAATATTTTAAACATGATCTTGTGATCCAAAAAGATTTTTAAAGGATCCCATCATAATCCAAATAGACTTTTCATTAGTTTCTGAATGTTTAAATGACGTATTTGAAAACAAGTGACGTATTTAGCATTATAATGAATAGTGAGAGCATAATTTCAAACAGAAAGTTTTTAAATCTAGTAATAATCTCTATGGGGAAAACAAAACCAGACGTTTTCTATTTTTACAAGGGTGAATAAACCCCAAGAAAACAGAACGGGTTTTCCATGGGCATGGCCAATCTGCAGTAATCACAGGGCATGGTTTGGAATATGAAATATGAATTCCAGTGTTTGATGGAGGTGAAAAG
This sequence comes from Oreocharis arfaki, assembly GCA_013398015.1. Classification (NCBI taxonomy): domain Eukaryota; kingdom Metazoa; phylum Chordata; class Aves; order Passeriformes; family Paramythiidae; genus Oreocharis; species Oreocharis arfaki. The sequence continues at coordinate 13,919 of VZRR01003890.1, forward strand.
TAACTATGCAAACAGATCTGAGGTTGTTTTTGTTTTCATTACTCTGACATCCTCTTCTCTCAAGCCCATATGAATAAAGAACTGTGTCTTCTTGATCGCAGTGTCATGAAGTCACATTTACATTCTCATTCCCAGCTCATGTTCTTGTTTCACTTAGTTTCGTGTGCCAGACAAGTCAAAAACTGACTGCAGCCACACGTGTTGAAACAAGGCTCAACAGACATTATACAAGGTCTCATAGGTCTGTCAGTGTTCCATGTGCTGCTGAAGTTCTGCTAAAGAAGAGAGCTCAGCATTTCACATGGATTCATCCCTCCTGCTCCAGAACAGACAGGATGCAAAAAAAATGGGGTTGCTGTTGCCCAGACCGGATATTTAACATGTCCCTGCTATCTACAGTGCTCTCTAGCCTCTGCTTTCCTCTTTGTCCCTTCTGCTCCTCTCTTCTGGAAAGGGATTCTCTTGCTTTCCCCTACTAGCACATAATTTTGTACAGTCCTCAGAGATGCTTTTCCCTGGGTTATCAGTTTTCCTTTCTTGGGGCTACTAGAAATGGAAAACCTCTGTAAAGACAGTTTCCAGGGGTACAAACCCTGCTGTCCCCTGTAGATAACCCAGATGCAGAGCTCCACAGTTGGATGGTTTTGTATCTCTGGGTGTCAGAGAGTTTGAGATCCTTGTTACAGGGAAAGCCCTTCTGTCTTTGGAAGCTTTGAAATCAAAACCAGAAATCACATCAACCCTCACAGAGCTCTCTGCCTTGGAGGGCAACCAGCTTCTGTCAGTGGGATGCTCTTAAAAGCATAAATGGTGAGGACAAAGAGACCCAGCACAATAGTCTACTTTGGCAAAAACCACCCCAATCTGAACGTTTACTGTAATTTTTACAGGATCAAACACTCAACAAAGATGGGCAGCGAGGACAGTATGACAGGGAAGAAGAAGAAGATCTATCACTGGGCTGCCTGAGTAGCTGTTTCTCAGGAAAGTTGTTATTTTCTATAACAACAACTCTGGAAGTGTTTAAAATCTCTCTTTGAAAAATAACTGTAGCCGATTAACTAGCTCATTGCTTTCACTACATTTTGACCCTTATCCTGGTGCTGGGCATCCCTGAAAAGAGCCTGGCCCCATCCTCTTCACACCCAGACTCTGCTGTCAAATGCCCAATGATTTGCACCTCCCTCATCCCATGTTCTTTTCGGAAAAAAAAAAAAGTGGATTTGCTCTCCCTCATTTTGTGATGCTCTTCATCTAAAATAAAAGCAATTTGTGGGAATGTAGCATGTGTTGAGAAATGTAATGTTATGGGAGAAATGCAGCATTATTAGTGCAGAAAATATGTCCTTCGGCATGGAGTCCTTGAGTTTTTCCTTCAAGGAAAACAGCAGCAGGAAAAACAATGAGGCTTGGCACTCAAAGAAGGCTCTTGAAAGGCTAGCAAATACCAGCTTGCATAATTAAAATTACCTTTCTGTTAAACATCAAGATCACATGAATATGAAATAATGCCACGTTTATATGCTCAATTAGAGAATTCAGTTTTCTTCAGAATACAGGCTGTTAAAAGCAGCAAGGAAAGAATTCAGCATAATGGTAATATATGTTAATTTTTGCTAACTGTATGAACTGTTGGGATCATGCTTTATGTAAAGCCCTTCCACGCCTCCCAGATTTGCTTGCAACCTACAGTACTAAAATTGAAAATGTTCCTGTACATGTTTTCACAGAGAAGTCACTAACTGCTATGCATTTTGTTCTGCTTTCTTCTCTCTTACCAATGCAAACAGAGCAGGACTGTGGGTTTACTTGATTAAACAGAACATCCTCCTGAAGGAGTGCTCTTGGAGCAGAAGCTGAAAACTGATTTTGTTGTTATTTCAGAAGGAACAATACAATTTATCCTGTGTGAGTCCAATAACACCCCAGACTGATGAGACTCCCAGCATGCCCAAATCCCAGGTGGCAATTTAGGGAGCCCACACTCCAGAGCTGCAAAATCCTGATCTGTCCCTGCACCCTGAGTTACTCCTGCTCTGCAGCCATGCCTGAGTTTACCAGCCCAAGGATTATCACAGGGGGATAAGAGATTCTTCCTCTGGCAGCACTAGGAAAAGATCTCTCATTTCCTCTAAGCTCAACTTTGATTTAAGGAGTCTGATAAAAGAACTGCTGAAATAGAGGACTTAACTCAAGAAATAAGATCTTTTAAAGCCTATGTGAGGCAAAAATTCCTAATTTCTGCAGAAGATCTTTGCAGCATCTTAGCAGGCTTATGTTGGTTGGTGGGTTTCCGGAAGCAGTCACTGTGCTGTAGGTCAGCTTCCTCAAGATAAGGTTTGAGCACACAGAAATGGAGAAGAGACTTAGAAATCCAGACTCCAACTGGAAACTACAACTTCCATCCCAGTGGAAATAGAAACTTTGCTGTGTGTCAGATCTGAACAGAACACCGATTTTCCACATTTTTAGGTGAGCAGAAAGTCTCAGTAAAAAATTCCCAGGAGCATGGAAACATTTCATTGAAGGGATAATAACAAGGGACAATGTATAAGAGTCCAGATGAAATGAGATGAAATACAATGGCAAAGTCGAATCTTACACCAACTTACACATTCTTCCACCTATTATTTTTAAGAGGTCCCTGTATCCTTGAGAAACACATTTTGATTCATCTGTGTTTTCTGGCAGGACACTGTTGTGTCAAGAACTTTTACCCATGCTAGTCATTACATTTTGAAGACTTTGTGACAGTCATAGAAATGTTCCTTACAGTGAGTCAATCTCTCAGAATGACAAAAAGGAGACAGAAGACGCTTTCACTAGAATGAGACAAATTGGATGCATTGCAAACTTCCTAGGATTTCTGAATTTAAATATTAACCCCAGAGATCCTTTTAAAACCTCTTGAATTTCTAGGCATTTAAAGTACATTACTTTTATGATCAGGGATAAAATTCTATAGACAGGAAACAGGGGATCCTCAGTTAATACCCTTCAATGTCTCATTTTTCATAAAAATCTATTTCAAAATACATGTGATCAAGAGAGAGTCTTCATCTGAGATTGAGGTTTTTTACAAGACAAGTACTTTTAATTGCCTTTTGCCATGATCAAAGTTGAGTCAACTTGATTTTGCCAATAATTCATGAGCTTTCATGAATATGCATAACTTTTTCTGTACAGGTTGGCATTACTAAATTTGACTTTTCCCAAGAGCAAGGAAATTATTGAATGAAAGGGGAATTAAGAAGAAAAACAGGTGATAAACAAATGGATACAAAGAGAATCCTGTCACTAAAGGCGGTTTGACATTAATATCCCCTTACTGCCCCAAGAATCACTCACTGCCAGGTCCCAAGTTGCTGTTTACTCTGTCTTTTGGTTTTGTGAATATCTTGATGAAAGCCTTTCCAGCCAACACTAATGTGAAGCAGTTTATGACAGCAGTAGAATTCAATTCTACTGTGCCAAAATGCCCTGACCCTCATAATTTTAAAATAATTCCTTTTTGCTTTCATCAGCTGAAGATCACCGTAAGTTTGCAGCTCACTGGAAAGTTAAACACTGACTATGCACTTTGTTTCCTTCAAAGAGACAGCATATCTGTCATTCATGTCATACATAGTTGTCTCCAGAAGTAAAACATTCTGTTCATGTAGGGAAACTGCCTGGAACCACAAAACACTGATTTTCTTCCCTGAGTAATTCTGAGACGTTTGATGCTAGCATCTGCCTTGGTTTACATGCAGCATATGCATTAGGGACCTGATAGCCCATATCCAAATTGTGCTGAAGCATCTCTGAAGGAATGGATGGGTTCTTCATCCGTTAAAAATTAGGACAAACCCCTCTGAACAGCCCCTGATTCACTTCAAGTGAGGCACCCATCCTCTGCCATGTCAGGGATTTCAGTCTGGACATGTGTCTCCATTTCAGCCTCCAGACTGTAGTCCTGAGCAGGCTGTGAAAGCACCCAGCACCCTCAGCTTGGCTTTCCTGGGAAGGTTCAGCTGTGGTCAGTCTCTGACCTGGGATTCTCAAAGAAAGGAGTATTTTCAATAGGGAACATCTTTATCCAGGATTCAAATCAAATAGCTCAATCAGAACATTCCCCACCCCACCACACCCACACCCAGCCCTGAAATCTATAATAGATAAATGATATTAGTTGCATTTTTCAGGTTTAGGATATGGAAGAGAATTGAAGTTCTGTGTTTCAGACACGTGGAAGGACAGAAATAAGAGTGATGTGGCGTGCTGTGGGGTGACTGAAATCG
>VZRR01003897.1:0-16455 GCA_013398015.1 Oreocharis arfaki
ATACAAATATATTTATTTAAAAGTATAAATAAATATATAAATGGATCTGTGGTTTCTCCTGGCTCAGCTGACAGGTGACTGCTGAGTGCCACAGCCACCAGCTGGGTTTTTTTCAGGCTGGTTTGCTGACCTCTGCCTGTCCCCCCCGTTCACTCGGCCGTGGGACACCAGTGGCTGCAGCAAGGCGATGTGGCTTTGGTGATGCCTCAACCAGCGAATCCTGGAATGGTTTAGGGTTGGAGGGACCTTAAATCCCACCCAGTGCCACCCCTGCCATGGGCAGGGACAGCTCCCACTGCCCCAGGCTGCTCCCAGCCGCAGCCACGGGCTCCCAGGAGGAACAGAGGGACGGGGATGGCCCTCAAGGCAAAGCCAAGGAAGGGGATGGAATCAGCGTTTCCAGGCTCCAGCTCCTGGAATTTGTCTCCTCTCTGTGCTGTCTCACCNTGATTTTTTTTTTTGCTTTCCAGTTCCCGTTTCATTAAAAAATAATGGATCCAGATCCAGCCCCTCTCCGCACCGGCGCTTTCCATGCGTGGAGGAAGCAGTGACAGCATCTCCTGCCCAGCACTCTGAGCTTGCACCTGGTGGTCCTGGAGGCCTTGTCCAAGCCAAATGGTCCTGGCTGCGCTCAGCACTCCCACAGATGGGCCCCAGCGCCCCTGCCTGGCTCTGTTTCCAGGGAATTCTCTGCCCCTGCTGCCTGGCCAGGCCGGGAATGTGGCAGAGCAGGGCCAGGAGAGCCCCAGGCACCGGGAACAGAGCGGGGAGAGCTGGAAAGGGAACACAGGAGCTGCTGCAAAGCATCCTGGAATGGCTGGGGTTGGGAGGGACCTTAAAGACCTTGAAGGGACATTAAAGATTATTTAGTTCCACACCCTTTGCATTTAAATATTTAAGCAGCCCCATTTCACTTAAGCGTTTTTTAATACACTGTTTGATGGGTTTATTTCTATTCAGCCTTTTCACCAGCTTAAAAATCCCTCACTCCTCTGCCAAGACCTTGAGAGATCATTACCTTTGACTCAGAAAACCTTTCCAAAATCCTTTTTTTGGCACGGGATACAAAAGATCTCACGGAGCTCTGCAACAAGGCCGGGGCTGCCCTTTGAAGCACCCGGATATTTCTGGTCAGCACAAAGTTCAACTCCAGCTACCCTAGGAAGGCTTTTTAAGAGGTTTACAAAGAAATGTGAATTTCCTGAAGTGTGGTGGGAAATGTGAGTCCCTGCCCAGCCTGAGAGGGAAGAGCTGCTCCCCTGCTGGCCTGGGACTGAGGGTCAGAGCTGATCCCCCTTTCGGTGCCTTCACACTGTGCCTGTGCAGGGCTGGAAGGGAAAATCCTAAAGCACAGGTGACCTGTGCCAGGGCCTCCCCACCCTCCCAGACAGGAATTCCTTCCCAATATCCCATCCAGCCCTGCCCTCTGGCACTGGGAAGCCATTCCCTGTGTCCTGTCCCTCCGGCCCTTGTCCCCAGTCCCTCTGCAGCTCTCCTGGAGCCCCTTTAGGCCCTGCAAGGGGCTCTGAGCTCTCCCCGGATCCTTCCCCTCTCCAGGTGAACATTCCCAGCTCTCCCAGCCTGGCTCCAGAGGGGCTCCAGCCCTGGAGCAGCTCCATGGATTCCTCTGGGCTCTCTCCAGCAGCTCCAGGTCCTGCTGAGTCCCCCGGGCTGGGGCAGCTCCGCAGGTGGGGTCTCACCTGAGCACAGGGGCAGAATCCCCCCTCCCTGCTGCGCAGGGCTCAGCCCAGGACACTCAGCTAATCCTGTGCCAGCTCTCCCTAATCCATTTCCACCCCTCACACCAAACCCTGGCACTGCAGGACATCCCACTGCCTTATGAAACACTGCCATACCATCAGTTATCTGTTCCCGCAGCCTCTTCCCAGTGATCCATGATTTGTTGAGGACGGCAGACAAACAAACCCACAAGGTCTGCGGCCCCCGGAGCTCCCCGGCCCTTTTGTAATGATCCCAGACACGAACTGCGCCGTCCTGCAGCGCCAGAAACCGCCACCAGTTGCTCTTTAACAGCCTCCCAGTTCCAGGGGGAATAGAAAGCGTCTCATTATCGCAGTCGGACGGGAATAAATCACCCCTGCCCCTTCCACACCGAGGGGAGCGCTCCGTGCCAGCCTCTGCACGTCCCGGTGTCTGGGCTCTGCCTGAGAGCAGCCTCGTGGGTTTATTCCAGCTAATCCCTGCTCCTCCTGCTGCACGCCGCCGCCCATCCCTCTCTGCTGGTACACAGAGCTTCCCTTCCCCCTGGGGCTGAATTCCCAGCGGTGCGTTTGCACATTTCCCGGCATTCCTCTTTTTCTTTTTTCTTTTTCTTTTTCCTTTCTCTCTCTCTCTCTTTTTTTTTTTTTTTTTTTTTTTTTTTTTTTTTTTGTGGTGTTTTTCCTTCTCTCCTGGAGCCAGGCGGAGATTTGGGGTTGCTTTCGAATCAAAAGCCCCTCCTGTCCCTGCAGTGTTTGGGACAGAGGTTTCCAAAGGTAGGAGAGAGGTGCACAGTCCTGGCTCAGGTTTGGATTAACTGGGATGAGGAGATCTGCTGGGAATGCCCAAGTGCTGCGGGACAGGAGCCTCTGGGATGTGCCTCGGCCCCACAGGGCAGCCCTGATTCCAGCCTGGAGCCTTCTCTGGCCACCCCATTCCTGCTCCTGCCCTACTCCCTGTCCTTGGCTTGGCTTTCAGCATCTCAAGCAATCCCAAGGCTTGAGTAAGGTCTTGGAGCTGCAAGTCTTGGGATCACAGGGAAGCAGGAATTATTATCATAATTAAGTAAATCAATTAATGAAGGGTTCTTATGCATTTTCTCCAGGACTTTGTGCATTTCATTCTCTCACACGGAGGGAGTTCAGTGCACAAATGCATTTATCTTCCCAAATCAAGAACTTTCTGTATTTGCTCACCACAGCGAAGAACAAATGGGGCAGAAAAAGCTTTGGAACCGGAGCCTGATGAGATTTTTCTCAAACCTGAAAAAATAGGAAGTTCCAGGAAGAGAGCATTCAGTGGGAGATGAGTATTTTGGTGCTGTTAGGAAGAAAGGAAACCCTTGGGATTATTGCTGTGGAAGCACCTCTCATCCTTGTGGGCAAAGGGAAGGCAGAGCAGCTGGAGAGGAGCAGGAATCAAAGCCGGTGATTCCACCTCCGTTAGTGCCTGGCTGGGCTGCAGCCACCTCAGTTCCATCTGGGAAAGCCCGAGGAGCCCACGCAGACAGAGCCCACCCAGCTCTGCTCTTCCCAGACTCCCAGCACCCAAAGATTCCCCAAAAAACCTCGCAGGTCTGCTCCTGCTGTGGGAGGTGCTGGTGGGAAGCCCCGGTGAGGACACAGCCCAGACTGGGGGAAGATTTTCTCAGTATAAAACAGGGGGAAGTCTGAAATGCCTCAGCCGTGGTGTGTGTGTGAGCTCCTCTGCTCCTGTGCTGAGAAGAATTCCCTCCAGTGAAAATCTCTGAAATCTCGGTGGTTTGGGGTTTTTTCTCATTTTAAGTTTCAGAGTGACAAGAGGACAAGCACGTGTCAGGCCTCACTATTCCCCTTTCCCTGTATCCTACAGCCAAGTCCTCAATCTCAAACCCCATCGCTGCCCCCAGGCCGGCGTTCTGCACTGCAAACATCCTGCAGCACAGCAGATCAGCGTCCTGGCTTTGCAAGAAATGAGATCTAAAACCTGACACAAGGGAAAAACAAAGGTAAAGGACACCCTGGCTTGGCTGGCTGTGAGATTCCCATCATGGAATCGTCTCAGAAGAAACATCCCAAATTTCCTTCAGTAGAAGACTGACGATTTCCTTCTCCAATGAGCAAAAAATCCCACCACAAACAAGACAGGATTTTATATTCTTGATTTTGTTGCCAGCCTAAAAACAAAAAACCAAATGTGGATTAAATGTACCTACCCCAAGGAACACGGATTTTATTTTAAGCCTCTCTACACCATCAAGCAGAAAAAAAATGTCTCTTTCCTTTCCAGATAATTCCTAATTAATAAAGTTATATTTATTACATGCAATTAAAAATATAGCCTCAGGGCACGAGCAACAATAGAGATATTCAGGCTGAGAGTTACTTATCAAAATTATTTTCATTGCTATTTTTCCCAAGCACTCTGCGGATGAAAATTCATTTCTGGAAGCTACAGTATCCTGTTTCATTAATATAGTATTTTCTAATTAAATTAATTTAACAAAGGCAAAAAAGGATGTTGGGATGCTCCACATCTGAGAATAAAGCTAATTGAACCGAATCAGCTCCCTGCAATGGCAGCAGCTCTGATCTAATCTCATTAAAAAAAAAGGAATAGGCCCTGTTTAATTATTTTATTTATTCCTACCCAAGACAATTGCCGGGTTGGCACCTCCCAAGGATTTGGTCCAGGCTCCCGATGGGGGGAATTAAATAAAGCTGGCACTGTGACCGCAGCTCTGAGAGAAATGAGCCATTTCAGCCCCACCACCTCCTGCCCTGGGCTGGGGATCGGCCTTTTCCAGCCTCAAGAATTCCATGATTTCCTCCTCATTTCTTCCAGCCCCTCACTGCCACTCCTGGCCTTAAATCCGAAGGGACACACCCGAATCCTGGGATTCCTCACCCCCATCACTGCATTTCCTGCAGGAAACATTAACCCCTTCAGTCGCACTGAGCTGTGAGACGGCAAATTCTGATTCCTGCAGGACAAACTCAGCAGGTTTATGTGGAATTAGAGCTGGGAGAGGGGTCTGTGGCACTGAGGGGGACTTTGGGGTCTGGGGCACTGAGGGGACTTTGGGGTCTGTGAACTGGTGCATCACTAAAAGGGACCCAAAGAACCAACCTCCTGCCCCGGTTATTAAATAGTTCCATTTAAATAAATGCTATTGAACATTTCAATTCAGTAACTGTTAATGAACATTTCAATTCAGTAACTGTTAATGAACACTTCAGTTAAACACAGGCTATTAAACGTTTCTGTCAGGGGCCTGGGAAGAAACAAACGCCCGAGGTTTGAGGCCTGCGGGTGGCAAAGAGCAGAGGAGGCCGTGGGGAGGAAGGAACGGCTCAGCCCCCAGCTGGGCACAGGCAAATCACTGATCTAAAGGCAAGGTTAATTACAAAAGCTAATTAAACATCCCCAGTGCAAGAGTAGGGGGCTGAGGGCACTCCTGGAGGTGAGGGATGTTCAGGGAGCAGCCGGCTCCGAGTGTGACCCCGTGTCCATGGCAGGGGAACATCAACTCCGGGTTCCAACCCAGTGGTGCAAATCCTGGGGTGTGGAGAGAGTCAGGAGGAGATTTGGGAGGGAATCCCAGGATCCTGGAATGGTTTGGGTTCAAAAGGACCTCAAATCCCACCCAGTGCCACCCCTGCCATGGCAGGGACACCTCCCACTGTCCCAGGCTGCTCCAGCCCCAGTGTCCAGCCTGGCCTTGGGCACTGCCAGGGATCCAGGGGCAGCCACAGCTGCTCTGGCGATTCCAGCCCAGGAAGCTCCTGCACCTGTCAGTGCTGCAGGACTTCAGGGCTCCGTGGTGCCTGGGAGCCATGAGGGACACCCGTGTGGTGGGAAGGGTCCCCAGGGCCTTGGGGTCATGCAGGGAACTCAGCAAGCTGGAGCCTGATGAGATTTTTCTCGCATCTAAAAAAAAATAGGAAGATTTAGTAAGAGAGCATTCGACGGGAGATGATTATTGTGGCATTATTAGGAAGAAAGAGACTCGGCCTGAGGAGGGGAACAGGGCTTGCTGTGAGAGGAAAGGAAGAAAACTCCTTTCTTCCCTTTCATTTTTTAATACATTTGTCACCTCAAACCCCACGAGAGTCATTGACGATGGCAATCCAAAATCAAAACTGGACTTTTTGTCTTAAAAGCCATTCTCTCATTAAAACAGGAATTAATTCAGGGAAGTTTATGGCTGGGCTCAAGCTGAAGCTCCTTCTGGCTCTATAATTGACTGATCTGCTGCATGTGGAGCCGCAGGACTGAGGGGTTGGACTCCGTGCAATAAATATTGAAGGCTATTTAAATGGAAAAGGGAATCACAATTTCACTGCTTTGTGTTATATAAGCAAGGTCTGCAATGAAATTACTGCTCCTGGAGATGAAAGAAGTTAAAATCTGCTCGTGTTTTTTACCCTTAGGTTTAAAAGGCAAATAGATATGTAAACAAATAAATCAAGAATATTAAATCTCATCTAATCGGCTTTAACCACAAAATCTACAAAGACGCTTCTTATTCTGCAGCTGAAGGAGTCGGGAATGCGAATCCTTCCCAGGGAAAGCTTTTCTTCTCAGATAAGTGCTCAGAACCTGAATTAAATTAGTGCTAACAAAGCCAACTTTCTTTTGTTGTTTCTGGATTATGAACTATAATGCCCTAAATGTCCCTCACTTGTTCCGTGTGATACCAAACCTGAATTTCCCCATTTTCCACAGAAGCCTTCCCTGGAAAATAGCCAAAATGTGAGCGTGGCTGTGGCCACGGTTCTGGCACAGGGAAGAATTCCAGCCCTTTCTGTCCTTCCTCGGCCTGTCCAGGCAGGGCTGGAAACTGAACACGGAGCCTTCGAGTGCGTGCTCCGAGCTGGGAATGCTTTGATGGAGCAGGAGCTCCAGCCTTGTCCTGGTTCTGCCCTGGTCCTGCTGCCTCTCAGGCTCACCCCCTGTGCTCCTCCTCTCCCCATCCACGCCAGAAGCCCTGAGAGCCCTGAGGAACTGCTCCGGTGGGAGGTGTGCCTGCCCGTGTCAGGGGTTGCAACGAGATGGGATTTAAGGTCCCTTCCAGTCTGTGATTCCATGAAAACTCCACCCACTCTCTCCTGGCTGCATCCACTGGAGATGGATCTCGCTGCTGCCTCCTTTCTCTGCAGGAACCAAACACATTCCAGCGGTTTTCAGCTCTTCCTCCCTTACACTTCCCAACAGCCCAGCTCCAGTTTGTACCTTCAGGTTTTCCTCTCTGCAGTCCCACAAAGCAGTGCTGGAAATGGCTGCTCCCTTTAAACCAGCAGGAATCCATGAATCCATGAGGTGCCCACCCAGCCCAAAGGGGCTGTCTGAAAACCACAGACACCCCTTCCCCCCTCTGGAACGGCGTTCCCAGGGCAGCGGGGAGTCTCCATCCCTGACGAGCTCGGAAGGAGCAGCCCAGGCTCGCAGGGCTGTCTCAGCAGACAGGGTGCTGCGGGGTCCAGAGCTGGACTCTGATCTTGGAGGTCTTTTCCAACCTCAGTGACTCTGTTATTCCTCACCTGGACCCCGACCTGCTCCTGGGAACTTTTCTAAGCCTGATGGTCCCAAGCTGCAGCCCTTGGGAAAGCGCCCTGTCCCTCTGGAAAATCCCACACCCCCCAGTTATCCTTGGAACCCTTTTTCCCTTCAATTCCTCCACCCCCAGCGGGAGTGCTCTGGCTCAAGCGGGGATGAACAAACATTGCCGGGGTATTTGGGAACAGACAGGGATTGATTCCTGACAGAGTTTCCCCGTGCTTTTCCTCGAGCTCTGCTGCATTTGCTCTTCCAGCACTCCTGGTTCTGTGGAGAGAATCCTCCTCCCAATCAATGCTCTACTCAGGCTGGACCACTCCACACCCAGGCAATTCCTGCTCTCGCTTTTTCCTTCCCAAGCCAGCAGAAGGGCAAAATTCTCAGGGAAAGTGAATAAAAATGTCCCAGAGGTTGTTCCCTTCCTAGCAGCACCTCCAGCTCCAGGTCCCCACAAACCCATCCTCACCCGAGCACAGTGCTGCTAATTCCCTCAGCTCTGCTCTGGGGTTCTCCTGGTGTTCTCCCCCGTTCTGATTTTGCACTTTAGGACACTGATTCATTCCCTGGCTTTTCAATCTTCCCAGGAGGCTGGTGAAGCTCCTGGATGGACATTGGAGCCGAACTGCCTGGATGGGCAGGGGAGGGGAAGCTCTTCCCAGGTTATAAATTCCAGATATTGGTACTAAACCCTTCCCTCTCTGGGCATTAAACCTCTCCAGCTTCCCAGTGAATTCCAAATCAGAAAGTTATGAATACAGAAATGAGGTTTCAATAAGTGTCAAATATGATTCCCATAAACCCTGATCACCGGGCCATTGTGTTTTGGAAAAAAAATATTATAAAATCACCTTTCTGAAGCTTCTTTGACCTTCAGCCACACACAGTGAGATACAGAACTGGTATTTCCCTTCTGCCTTGAAAGAACCACATAAAATTATTAAGCTCTACGAAAATCCTGTCTTCTTTGGCAGTCAGCGGGATAAAATAGAAATTCAAATAGAAAAATAGACAATTACATACTACAGGCAATTTTCACACGGTATTTGCGTGGCACAAAGTTCATAAAATCATGTAGCAAGTGTTCTGCTGTCATGCTGAGCTCCAGGTGATGGAGATAAAACAATTCAAGCAGCAGCTCGGCACTCCGGCATAAATTAGTTAAAATAATTTACCTCCATGCGCTACAAAACACGAGCATTGAATAGAAAACGCTATTAAAAATGTATGCAGTTTTTCCTGGCTGAGCTTTACACGAATTACAATCCTATCAGGAAATCCTCCCCGATAACGCCGAGGTACGAACTCGGGGCTGACTCACGGGGAAGAGCTGTGTTGCCCTGGTTTTTCACTGCATGCCTTGTTCGCGTTAGCAGTGAAAACCTTTCTCATAAGTTGCAAGATAAACAATGCCCATGTTTTTGTAACGAATCTTTTCTAGGCTGTATTTTTAGAATCGTTTTGCATTCCTTCTCCAGAGGCAGAGGAAGGTGATGGACTGGATTTATATCCTATCAATTCGGAGAGAGGGAAAAAAAATAAAAAACAAAAAAACCCCAACAACAACAACAACAACAACAAAAACCAAAAAAAAAACCCAAAAAAAGCCAGGGCAACAGAGCTGAGAGCTCTGGGTGATCACTGCAGTGTTCAGGAGTTGTTGCTTCCCGTCAGGAACGGGAGCAGCAGCGCTCGCAGGATGAACGCGGGCTCCGGAATGTGGATGTAATTTCCAGGGCCGGGGCTGCGGTCGGACTCCCACTGAAATATTCACGATTTACGTGTTAGCAGCTCCAGTTAATTGCCATCCATAATGAATGTGCCCTGCAGAACGCGGCTGTTTGATAAACATGGGAGGCACCGGACGTGCCCCCTTCATTTGCAGCGTAGGCTTTGTTTCTCCGGCAGCCGGGAACGCACAAACGGCGCTCGTCCCACGCAAAAATCCCCGTTCAGCCGCGGGCTCTGCTCCGTGACCGCCTCCAGAGCCGGCACACAGCTCCTGCGCCCAGCGCCGGCCCCACGGAGTCCCTCACTCCGGCTCTGGCACTCCGGGTTTGCTCCCACGGCTCAGGGGCTGATCTTGTTAGAGCCAGGGAGCTGTGGAGACGGGGATGGGCAGCTGGATCCCACAGCTGGACCCCACAGCTGGATCCCACAGCTGGGGCAGTCAGATCCCATAGATGGATCCCACAGCTGGGGNGAGCCGGGGCAGCCAGATCCCACAGCTGGGGCAGCCAGATCCCACTGATGGATCCCACATCCAGGGCAGCCAGATCCCACAGCTGGGGCAGCCAGATCCCACGGATGGATCTCACAGATGGATCCCACAGCCAGATCCCACAGCCGGGCACAGCCGTGGGGTGGGGCTGCCTGGCACCTCCACACCTGGGGCTGGCAGTGCCACCTCCCAGCCAGATGTTGGCTGGGGCCACTTGACCTCTAAGATCCCCTCCAAGCCATCCCATTCCGTGCCTCTGAACGTTCTACGGGTGCACTCGGAGCTGCTGAGAGGACAAGGCAGGTTCTGAACGGCCTTGGTGGACAGGAGAGGGGGCCAGGGCTGCTGGTTTGCTGCAGGAACTGCTCATTCCTGAAGACAAAATGAGGAATTGACTTGGGACAACAAGGATCCGGTGTTTGGGTACCTCCTCCTGCCCTGGCCCCACAGACACTGACAGCACAGGGCTGACAAAACTCCAGGCAGGCATTTCATCAACACTCATTAATTAAAAAAACCCTCTTTGGGTCAAAAAAATCCAAATGGGAAGTTTCTACAAGATTTCATACTGCAGTTCGATTTTACACTACTTTTTATGTTTGAGCAAGGTTGGAAAGCTGCTTTGCTGCCCACAGGGAAGGGGATACAGGATGGTCAGTGCTGGGTTAGGGGTTGGATCTGATGGTCTTAGAGGTCTTTCCCAGCCTCAGTGATTCCATGATTCTGGGGTTCATCGGGTGGCCAGGGGACAAGGACAGGTCACCTGTGTGTCCAAGGACAGCCCAGCATCACTTGGCTGCAAAGCCAAACCCTCCCTGGCAGGGCTGGGAGCAGGAGCCACAGTTTGGGAAGCTTTAGCCAAGATTTTGAGGTGGGCACCTGTGGAAGAGGCACCCAGAGGTGAGGCCACCTCCATCCCTGGGGACTTCCAAACTCAGCCACACAAAGTCTCGGCTGACGCGCTGTGGCGAGGGTGGCACTTTGGTGGGGTGACCCCCAGTGGTCCCTTCCAATCCACATTTCTGTCATTCCCATCCCTGCTGCTCATTCCAAACATGGACTTTTGCACGATCCTGTCCTACAGACGATAATCCTTCAGCCCTGAGCTTTATTTGCCTTTAGGGTGAGAGCTGCAGCTTTGCCTGCTGTGAATAACCCTCAGCATCTGCAGATGCCCCACTTCATTAACCACCGCCTTCCTGCTAATTAGCGAGACAGGCAGCAACAATCCCGGGGTGGGGATCGCCAGACACCCCCGATAACCTTTGCCAGAGGGGTTTATTCCCTTTATTCCCTTTATTCAAACGGGCATTCATTCCCTCTCGGTGTCCCGGGAGCGCCGGGCACAGTCTGGGAGCGCCGGGGAGAGGGGGCAGAGGGAGCTCTCCGTGCCTGCCCACCCCAGGGAGAACGGGCTGGGATTCCACACGGAAAAACGACTCCACACAGCAGCACTGGCTCTGCCTCGGCTCCCGGGGGACGCTGCGGAAATCCCCGCTGCTGATGGCTCCGCTGGGCTCATCCCCCGCACTTCGGGAGCTTTTGGGATGTTTTCCTTACTCCTCCTATCGCTCTCCCTGTGCTGTGTGCCACTGACTGGGAAGGGAGTTAAAAATAAAGCTGTGCTATTAAGCAGGAGGAAAACACTCATTTAAGCGCTATTTATACGCCTGTGGAAGCTGTTCCTGGAAATGCTTCACCGGCTCCAGCTCCAGCCGGTCACCCAGGGAGGGAGGAACTCAGCAACTCCTAAACGTTATTTACACACGGCCACAGCCCGGGGCCAGCCGGGATCCCTTCTCCTGCTCTGAGGGGAAAGCCATGAGGGAACACAATCCAGGACCCCACATGGGCTCCTTGCCAGACCCAGGGCGACCATGGAGGCCAAGATCTTCAGAATCCCAGGATCACTGAGGCTGGAAAAGCCCTCCCAGCCCATGGAGTCCCAGCTGTGCCCGATGCCCACCTTGTCCCCAGCCCAGAGCTCTGAGTGCCACCTCCAGGAATTCCTGGGACACCTCCAGGGATGGGCACTCCAAACCTCCCTGGGCAGCCCCTGCCAAGGCCTGAGCACCCTTTCCATGGGGAAATTCCTGCTGATGTCCACCCTGAGTCTCCCNACCAGCCCAGCACCACGTTCAGCACTAAGCCATGTCCTCAAGCACCACATCCATGTGGTTTTTGAACACTTCCAGGGATGACAACCCTGCCCTTCCTGCATGACTCCACCACTGCACTGGGCAGTCTGTGCCAGAGCTTGACAACCCTCTCAGTGAAGAACACTTTCCTCCTGTCTAATCTAAACCTCACAGGCCATGAGCAAGTTGTCCATCTGCCAGATAAGGAGAAAATCGCCCCACAGGAAGGTTGAGAAATCCTCACAAGCACAGCCACGTGCACTGACACTGCAGCAGTGGGAGCCAGTGGGGCAGTTTGGATTATTCAGAATTCCAGAATCCCAGCAAGGTTTGGGTTGGAAGAGACCTCAGAGCCCACCCAGTGCCCCCCCTGCCATGGCAGGGACACCTCCCACTGTCCCAGGCTGCTCCAGGCCCCAGTGTCCAGCCTGGCCTTGGGCACTGCCAGGGATCCAGGGGCAGCCACAGCTGCTCTGGGCAATGAGGGTTTCGGACATTTGGGAAGGTCCCCCTGGTTCTGGAGGATCAGCACCACAGAGAGCACAAAGCCAGGTTCAAGCACCCTCCCCAAAAGCTGTGGAGCACCTCAGGCTGTCCCTGCCTTTTCCTGGGACAGTGCAGTGGCAATGCCAGCCCCTGCCTCCCAGCAGCAGCACTGAAGTGGGACCAGAGCTGGGATAGGGCCGGAGTGGGAGCGGGGCCGGGAGCACCGGCAGGGCTGGGCAGTGACCACAGCCCCGGGGGGAGCTGGAACGGGGCCGAGGCCTCGGCCACCACTCAGCAGCCAGGAGCAGAGTGCCAAATAAATCACTGGCAATTAATCCTGGGAGCAGCTTCCATCCCAAAGCTTGTTTGCATCCATCATGGTCTCGTTATCAGAGGGGAAAAGCAAACTCACAAAAACATATCCCAATTAAGTGCTTGGAGCTCAATGAGGCTTCGGCTCCCGTTCCAGTTCTGCTGCACTCTCACAGTGCCAAGGAAACCTTTTGAAGTAGTCAATGATTATTTTAACAATTCGACTTATTTTCAAATTATTTACCCAGGAAAATAGCAATTTCTAACTTCCTTGGATTCATTGAACCAAAGTGCTCTAATCTGTCACATAATTAAACTACTCATTAAGACTTTTCCTGGCTGGAAGAATCAAATCTCGGAGGCACCTGACCTTCGGGCATTTCAGCCTTTCACACTCCACTTACCCAGTTGTCTTGAAATTGCCTATTAGTGACTGCCCGGCTTTATGGGCTTTCCAAAGAGTATTTGGAGGGGAAGACGTAAGACTAAATAAATCTGTTACTAATAGCTCCACTTCTTTTTAATTCCAGAGTCCTGACAGGGAATGCAGCCCTCGTTCCCCGTAGGTGTGCTTTGCCATCTTAATTAATTCCTCCCTGGGAAAGCCTGGCAGAGGCTTTTGGTTTTCAATGAATGGTTGAGATCAAGGGAGCCTGTGGGAGGATTGGGAGATTCTTCCAAACCATTGCCACCAAAACCTGCCGAGCAGACAGGAATGTGCACCTCCAAAATATCATGGGTGGAGTTTGCAGACAGCTGAGTCTGTGACCTCTGGCTTTGCTTTATCCAGTGAAAGGGTCTGTCCCCCACGGTTACACCAAAGATGGGGAAACCTCCCCAGCCTCTGCAGAACGCTGAGAAGGCTTTGTGGACAAGAGCAGTGCAAATACTGATGGGACAGGCAAGGACAGGAGGAGCCAAACTGCAGGAGTTAGAGCAAATCAAGGAAAGGCCAGCCCAAGGACGGGCTGGACACAGCAAGGCACGGGAGGGGAGCGCACCCAGCCAGAAGCTGCTTTTCCCCTGGGGTTTGTATCAGCCATGCGAGTTTATGCTTAAAAATAGTGCAGATTTGGGCTTTTTTCTTCATCACAGGACAGGACACAGGGAATGGCTTCCCAGTGCCAGAGGGCAGGGATGGATGGGATATTGGGAAGGAATTCCTGTCTGGGAGGGTGGGGAGGGGCTGGGCTGGAATTGCCAGAGCAGCTGTGGCTGCCCCTGGATCCCTGGCAGTGCCCAAGGCCAGGCTGGACATTGGGGCTGGGAGCAGCCTGGGGCAGTGGGAGGTGTCCCTGCCATGGCAGGGGGGGCACTGGGTGGGATTTGAGGTCCCTCCCAACCCAATCCATTCTGGAATTCTGGGATCTCCCACACCAGACCCTCCACTCAAGCAGGAGAGGCAGGAGCAGAGAAATCAGCAGATGCTGGACATGGAGCTGAGTTCCATGCCTGTGCCCACACAGGAGCGCAGTGAGGAGAGCTCAGGCTCTGCCCCATCCAGCAGGGCCTGGAATCTGTGGCTGGGAATTATCTGAGTGCCCGGCTCGTTGAGTTTTGGTTTCCTGCTCCGTGCCAGTGCCTGATCTGAATGTCCCCTTTATTAACCTGTCTCAGCAGCTCCTGCCTGGCAGAGCCAGGGAACAGGGCTCTCCGGGATTCCCGATGGAGCAGCTCTGGGAAAGGTCAGCACGGCTCGGGCCACGCTCCCGGCCCAATTAACGGGAGCACAACGAGCCCTGCTGCTCCTGTGCCATCCCAGCCTCGCCATCCCGCGGGATCCTGCTGCCCTGCCCCTGGCAGAGGGGATGGAGACACCACAATTAAATGATATTTAAATTGGCCTGGGCTCACAACAACCACTGCTTGCTTGGGTGGCTGGAAGATCCATGTTCCTGCTGGCTGCTCCTGACATAATCATTTGTGGGAACTAATCAGGGGGAAACACTGGAATAAAGTGTCTGACTTCCAACAAAAGGAGTTAAAAAAAATAAGCCAAGCAGAATGTGAGGGCATCACTGCCATTCCCAGGACATTATCTATACCCATTTCCTGCTTTAGTGCATCATTAGGTACCGTGAAGTAATCAAAAGGAAAAGATCATTAAGGAAAACAATCTGCAGAGCCATTAGCTGGAGTTCTGAAGGAGTGAAAGGATGTTCTGGCATGGCAATGATGAACTACCTGAATAAACAATGAGGAGACATGAGATTCTGCTTGAAAGGCCACAGCCAGAAGTGCTGGATCAAATCACAAAGATTTCTTCTGAATTCTTGGAAGTTTTGAGTCTGATATGCAGGAAGAAGAAAAATGGGAACTAATCAAGCGCAGGATGAGTGTGGGACAAAGGGGTGGAACAAAATGAGCTTTAAGGTCCCTTCCAACCCAAACCATTCTGTATTTTCCACTGGTGAGGAGAAAAATGCAACCTAGGGAAGGCAGAGGCGGCTGGGCTGCAGGAAAAGGTGGAATTCAGTAACAAGGAGGCGGAAGCAGAGCAGGGTGAGGTGAATTCCAGGATCCTGCAGCCCCAGCTAAGCAGGAGCACTGAAATCCCCTGACAGGGACCGAGGCTGCTCTGGAGGCACCAGCAGCCTCCCCCAGCCCTGGAGCTCCTCGTGGGCCCCACAGGGGGCTGGGAATGGTTTCCATCGGCTGCCTGGGCAGGGCTGCAGCAGCCTGGCCGTGGATTTCCCAGCCCAAAGGGATTCTCAGCCCTTTGGGATACGGGGACATGACTTGCAGGGGGATTAAAACCTAAGAAGGTCAATGAAAAAATCTGAACTACACGAAATTTCAGGGTCTAATTACCAAACCTGAACGAGGGATGCGGGAGAAGAGTTAAGAGCCAGGTTTTTTTGCTTTTTGGCTTATTCCAGCTCTATTTTGCCAGGGGCTGGTGCTTAGTGGAACATCAGAGGGGAGCACAGCAATATGAATATTAAGAGCACTGGGAGGTGCCCAGGACGAGTTCAGAGACAAAGATGAAAGGAAGAAACGCAGTTGTTTGCCTTTATCTTTAATGGCACCCAGAGCCAGACCCTACATCCCTAACAGGCACATTTGGTTGAGCTACAGAAGTCAAAACGCTTCAAAGAAATAAAGAGAATCTGCTGAGTGCAGGGCCCTGCCCTGCCCCAGCTCCTTCCACACCCGTCCCAGCCCAGGGGCTCCAGGGACAGTCCTGGCAGGGTGGGATGAGACAGAAGACATGAACCACGGCATTGCTCAGGCTGGAAAACCCCTCTGAGCCCATGGAGTGCAACCACCCCCCAGCACTGCCCAGGCCACGCTGCCCCGTGTCCCCAAGTGCCACATGCACAGGGCTTGGAAATGCCCCCAGGGATGGGGGCTCCAATTCCCAGCCCTGGCTGAGCACAGCTCCTGTTGCTTCCATCAAAACATCTCCGCCACTAAATCCCCGCCTCGTTTTCTGACAGCCTTTTACCGAACCAGGGCCCAGCTGCATTAGCTTTCATCTCATAAACTGCTGCCCTTCCCGTTGTTTATTTCCTCATAAAAATAAACAGACTCTCATCAGCTCATTTTGGTATTTACCCTCTAATAAAGGAAAACCGGGAGGCGCCACATCTTCCCCTGCCCCCTTTGCGATGCGGGCGCCAGCGCTGACAATCCATTACCTATCAAAAAACCCACTTTAAAGAGATTTTCCTGCGAGTCTGTGCTGCCGGACAGAGTTTGTCTGCCAAGGGCGGTGAGGAATGCCCGATTCCCCGCGAGGTAGAAGGTGCCCCTGTGCCATAGGCGGGCTGTTCTGCGGGATGCCAGCACCGCGGCACAGCTCCCTGCCCGAGCACAGCCCCATCCAAGGGCTCCTCGCAAGCGCCACGAACGAGCCTTGTTAGAGACCCGGGCGGCAGCAGCGGGGTCAATGCGGGCGGCTGGGGGCACGGAGAGCTGTGTCTGTGCTCCGTGGGGCCGTGCCAGTGACTGAGGACCCCGCAGCACCACACACAGAGCATCAAACACGCAGACACAGCACCAAACACACAGACACAGCGCATCACACACACAAACACACAC
>VZRR01003911.1:4872-18541 GCA_013398015.1 Oreocharis arfaki
AGGAACCCAAACATCTGTGGGCAGTGGGAGAAGTTATCATTGCCATTTAAAGGGCTCCCTTCCCGGTCACCACGGCAGCAGGGCTCCTGCCACGGGTGCCAGGGTGCCCGGTGGTGCAGGGGCACTGCCCAACCATGCCGAGTCATCATCCTGCTGATCCCAGCCCAGCAGCACGGCAGCAGCCCAGCACCTTGCTGGCTGCCCCGTGCTGTGCCTCGCTCACTGATAGCTGCTGTGGCACACAGTATGCAGGGGCACCATGGACCCTGCCAGCTCAGCCTTTCGGGGTCAAGGCAGGTGGAAGAAGATGCTGCCCGTGACTCCTCAGTACAGCTGGCTACAGACCTCGGGGTTTAGCTGTGGCAGCATCACCGTGTGCCCCACAGCACCGGCAGAGTGTTTGGGGTGTCCCCAGCACCAGCTGGGCTGAGTGGGGGTGGTGTGTGGGAAACGGGGAGGATGGTGGGTGTGGGGCACCTGTGACCGCAGGGTTTGCAGAGAGAGGACCCAAAGAGACCACCCGGGGAGTGGGCGTTTTCCCTTTATTAGACACCAGCGGCCACAGGAGCAGCAGCCCGGGGGTGCATTGCCAGCTAGAGCCGTGTGGCGCCGTGCGGGAGCGGGCGAGGGGAGCCCACCCGGATGGTGGGGCTGGCCATCTCCTCGGGGTAGGAGAGGGCGGGGTTGTCCAGCCCCAGCCTTGCCTTGTCGCGGGGAGGGCCCTCGTGCTCCTCCCAGCCCTCGGGGCTGCGGCAGCGGTCGGTGCAGCACAGGGTGGCCTGGGTGATGAGGCGGTCGAGGGGCTGCAGCGAGTGCATCCAGGCGGGGAGGAAGTCCCAGGTCTGCAGCCACTTGGGCAGGCGGCCGGGGCTGTGCGCCTGCAGCGCGTTCACCAGCCCCACGAAGAAGAGGAGGCCGAGGAAGGGCGCGCCCACCCCCACCAGAGCCCGCCAGCCCGCCATGGAGATGCCGAAGATGAGGGAGGGCAGCAGCAGGAAGCAGATGATGAGGTACAGCACGGCAAACCAGCGGTACTTGGCCGTGCGCTCGCCCAGCGCCTTGGCCATGCGGATGGGCAGGCGGGTGAAGGGCAGCGGGTACCACAGCAGGATGCCCGAGATGTTGAAGAAGAAGTGGCACAGAGCGATCTGCAGGGATGGCATCCCTGTCAAGCTGGGCACGGGGGCTTCCCCCAGCCCCTGCCCTGCCTGGGGACCCCATCCAGCCCAGTCATGTACCTGGAAGGAGCTGGCCAGCTTGTCCCCTGGGCTGGCCAGGGCAGCCAGGATGGCAGTGGTGGTGGTGCCAATGTTTGAGCCCAGGGTCAGTGGGTAGGCACGCTCAATGCTGATCACCCCCAGGCCTGTGAGAGAGGCACCCCATCCATCCCATTGCTCCTGGCAGTGCCATCCCCGTGCTCTCCCAAGGAGGCACAGCTCCTCCTGTCCCTCCGAGTGCTTAAGCACCCACAGGCCAGGGGCTGGCTCGTGGCAAGGGACCAGGAATGGCCGGGACTCACCGATCAGGGGTGTGATGGCCGAGGTGAAGACAGAGCTGCTCTGCACCACGAAGGTCATCCCAGCACCCACCACCATGGCGAAGTACCCGGTGAGCCAGCTGAGCGGGTGTGGGAGGTCTGCCACAGCATGGGCATGGGCATGGGCACAAACACGGGCAGAGACACATCAGGGTTGGGGGTCGGGGCAGCCAGGGGCAGGTCTGAGGATGGCAGGTGGAGATGGGTGTGGGTGACCGTGTGGCACATGGTTCCCATCCTACTCACCAGTGTTGATGACCTTCTGGATGGCTTTGGCCACCTGCCCCTTGAGCAGGGAGTTGAGGAGTTTGACCAGGAGGATGAGGCAGGTGCAGAGCACGACGAGGGACCCGGCCAGCAGCACCAGCCCCACGGCCAGGTCGGGCAGTGGTGTGTCGGTGAAGAGGTGCTCGCCTGCCCCACAGCACGGCTGGGCAAGGGGCTGGGGCTGGCCCGGCCCCGCTCACAAACCTGCCCCCACAGACAGCCCCACACCTGGACCCCAGCCCAACATCTCCCAGCCCTGCCCCACATCATGACTCCAGCACTTCTCCATCACACATACAACCCCCAGCCCCACCTGTACCTCCCCAGCCCCACGCCCTGTGCCCCAGCCCTGCCCAAGCCCTCCACACCCACTCACACTTCTGCCTGGTGACGTTGTGGAGGACCTCGATGCCCTTAGTGCTGCAGTGGCCAGGGGATGTGCAGTTTGGGGGGGGCCCGAGCCCCACAGTGGCTATCTGCAGGGAGACGGTGGGCTACAGCTGGCTCCACAGCCAGCCCTTGCCCACCACCCATCCTCTGTGCGATTGTTTGGTGGCCCCAGCAGGGCCACGGGTCCCTCACCTGTGGGGATGCAGGGCCACACCAGACACGGATGAGGCTCCGGTTGCGCAGGCTCTCGTCCCCTGTCGCGATGCCCGTGATCACAGACTTGTCCAGCTGCAACAACACACATGTTGGAGAGGGGCTAACCTCACCAGGGGGCTGACAGCACCCACAGAATGGGGACATCTTCACTGGCATGGGGACACCGCTTCCAGCCTGGGGACACTTGGATACAACCACCATCAAAGGGATACCAGTGCTGGGGACATCACCACCAGCCCGGGGCACACCACGCTGGTGAACACAACAGCTGAGGAGACCTGGATGATGAGCTTGGTGAAGGGCTCCGTGATGATCTTCAGCAGGTCAGGGGCATCCTTCCCGCTGCGGATGTTGAAGGTGGCCACGACCAGGTGGGTGACGTGGTGCAGGTACCCACTCACCACCTCCAGCGGCAGCAGCACCAGCACCGACAGCCAGTTGAAGCAGTCGTGCACCGTGGCACCGGCGAAGGCCCTGCGCAGAGCAGAGGAGCTCGTTGGCATGGGGTGGTCCTGAGGAGCAGCCCCCGGCCCCCAAGTGTCCTCTGACCCATCCAGCTCTCACCGTTCGAACTCACTGCGGTCGCCAGCCTGCATGAGGGCCACGATGGTATTGGTGACCGAGGTGCCGATGTTGGAGCCCATGATGATGGGGATGGCAGAGCGCACCTCCAGCACTGGGGACAGAGAGATCTGCTAGCCTTGCATGGCTCGCCTCAGGGTGACCCCATCCAGCTGTCCCCTCCCCCATCCTCAGGTCCCCAGGAGCCTAATGGGCACACTCACACCCTGAGGAGACCATGCTGACGATGATGGAGGTGGAGGTGGAGGAGCTCTGCACCAGCACGGTCACCAGGATGCCCACCACTAACCCAGCCACTGGATTGGAGAGGATGGCGTTGTCCTTAAAGATGTCCCCCGCCACCTTGCCTGTAAGGGAATGTGAGCACAGGCTGCTGGCACTGCCAGTGCCACCAGGTTCCCAGGCATCCCTGCCACCCTACTACCTCCAGCCAGCTGGAAGGCAGAGCTGAGCACGTCCAGAGAGCACACAAAGAGGTACAGGAACCCAAACATCAGGGGCACCTTTAGAAGGGAGACACAGAAGGACTGGACGCTGGCCCAGCACCCGAGCTCTGTGCAAGACAAGAGACAGTGTTAAATTCCTGCTGTGGCATGGCCCGGGCTCCCCAGCCTCCTGCAGCCTTACGCCATTCTCTCAGCTCCTGGCAGCGCAGGGCTCATGTCCGCAGCTATTCCACCTCTCCCTGAGTCCCCTCCATCTCCTCCCACCCTGGAGTGTCTTGTGCCAAAGGCCCCATTGTCCCTCAGCTTTTCCTCCATCACTCCAGGGTTTCCTCACCCGCACTCCCCTCCCATCCTTGCACCCCACAGTCCTGGCACGCCGAATGCCCCAGGTGCCTCTGTCAGGTTTCTGGGGAACTCCCCAACCCAGTGCTCTGTGAGACCTCTGCCACCTGCACGGTCTCACCTGGCTTCTGCAGCTCGTCCAAGCCCAGCCGGTGCCCCTGCCAGGACAGCGCGTCCAGCTCGTACCGCTCCCGGCCCTCGCGCAGGCGCCCCGGGGAGCCGGGGCAGGGGAAGCCATGGTCAGGGCAAGGCACAGCACCAACGGTGAAGGGGCAGGTGTGGGCACCTGGCAGCTGGTGCAGAGCTGGGGAGAGAGAGCACCTGCGGTACAGCCCTGTCCTCGCAGGGGCCTCCCTGCAGAGGAGACCCCAGCACTGCCTGGGCCAGAAGCAGAGCTGAGCCAGGTGAGGATGAGGAGGAAGAGGAGGAGGAGGAGGGCTGGGGGCACCTACCTTGGGGGCTGGGGCAGTAGGCAAACTGTGGCCCGTGCACCACCCTTCCTCCCCGCACTGGGCAGCGACCAGGCAGGACTGGGCTCTCCGTCCGGTAGGGCAGCATCGCTCCTGCTGAGGCTGAGCAGAGGTGGCCGTGTGTCACCACAGCTGTGCTGCACCAACTGCCACGTCCCCCCGAATCCTTGCAGCGCTGGCACCACTGAGGAGCACCATCCCATCATCTCTTGGTCCCCTGGGCCACCAGCTGCTGCTGTGCCACCCCAGCGAGCTCCCAAAGGGCAGGCAGGGGAGGCAGGAAGGGGACTCCTCCTGCCCAGGGCCCAGCTCACCTGGGGCTGGCCGGGCACTCAGGGCAGTGCCACTTCCACATGCCACATCCACGCGTCCCTCCAGCGAAGTGGCCTGTGGGGCACCACAGCCCTTTATACACACGCCAAGAGCAAAGTCTAAGGAGCCCCGTGTTGCCCCTCGCCTCGCTCGCTGCTCACCTCCTCCCCAGAAATTCCTGCAGTTAATGGGTAACCCCCACCACATCCCGCGTCAGCTGCGGCCCCGGGGGCGGGATGGGGCACGCGCCCCTGGGGTACCGTGCCCCTGGCACTCCCTGCCTCCCCTGCCCGGGGTCTGGGTGAGCGGCCATGATGAGCAAAGCTGGGGCACTGCTGGAGTCCAGTGCCCGAGGGGCGATGCTGGAGCAGCCTCAGCTCTCCATCATTTGGTGCCAGGTGGTCCAGCCAGAGGAGAAGGAGAAGGGCTTGGTGCTGGTGCTGCTGGGGCATCACAAACCAGAGGTGAGGCCGTGCACACATCCACCACCTTCAGTGCCATGGGAGCATGAGCCATCAGGGACCCAGCTCTGCCGAGGGCACGATGTCCTCACTCCCAGGGCATTGATGGTGGGTGATGCCAACACCAGTGTGATCCCCGTGTCCTGCCACTGGTGGTGATGGTGGCATGCAGCCTGGCTCTGCCTGTGCCAGTGGCTCAGTTTGGGGCAGTGCCATGAGGGCTGTGTGGAGCAGAGCCCGCATCTCCCTGGCACCACATCTCCCCAGCATGTGGGATGGGTGGGCAGAAGAGGAGCGAGGCCAGCGCTGCCGTCACCACCTCCTCGGCCCCGTTTATCATTACCTGCTGCTTACACACCTCCAGCCAATTTCCATCCACCCACAGGACACCCAGCCAGCTCGTGTCCACAACTGTCCAGGGGAGAGACAGAGGCCAAAGGCCCCTGCAGCCCCGATGCCTGTGGGAGTGGGCACAAAGGTGCTCAGTTGCCACATCCCCATTTCTCCAGGATTAAGCACTTCCAGGACCCATCACCATGGAGGAGCCAGGTGCAAATGTATGGGCGGAACAAGAGAAGATTCCTTGGCTACTCCAGGGCACTCAGGGACAGCCTGGGGACACCTGTGCCATTGCTGGAGCATCACTGACTGATGGAGCTGAATGCCCAGGAGGTGCCACAGCAGGGGACATGTCCTGGCTCCGCAGGGCCTGGGCACTCTTCTGTCCGAGGGGTGCAGCCAGTGTGCAGGAGGCTGGTGTCCGCACTTGCCCCGTGCCCAGGGGCTCTTGGCCAGCTGCCCCCACAATCATTAACCCAGTGAGGCCCTGGCAGCTCTGGCTGTCACTCATTGACAGGGTCGGGGCTGAAGTCCTTGGTCATGCTGGCCCTGCAGCTTCCCCTACTCTGTCAGCAGTGCTGGGAAAACAAGCTCCTGGCACTGCCCCTTGCTGCCAGTCGGGGTGGCACTGGAGCCAAGGGCTGGCCCCAGCTCTGCCATGGCCCTGGCAGGGGTCCTTGGGGGATGGGGGGGTTGAGGGGACATTGCTGCTGGGAAAGGCACCATGCAGCCTTGATGACAGAGGAAGGAAGGAAAGGCACATCCAGGCAATACTCTTTATTTCCCCTGGTTCCACACCACAGACAGAACTGAGCAGCATCACAGAGACACAGGGGGGCTCTGACTAAGGCCACAGGGCTGCAGCTGGCTGTGGCAGCATAGGGCTGGGTGGCCGTGCCCCCATCTCTGGGCAAGCCCGGGGGCCCTGGGTCACCCCTCTGCCTCTGGCCAGGCAGTGGTGACAGAGTGGTTACGCAAGGCACAGCCAGGAAGGGCTCTGGCACATACGGACAGTGGAGGGATCTCCTGGCTGCTGTTGGGGGAATGTCTCCATCACAGATTCTGTCTGGGACCTCTGGGGACACTGGGCTGCTGGGCACGGGGACCAGCAGGGCACAGCCAGGACTGGCAGATCCTAGGCTCAAGGCTACAGCCCAGCACAGCCGCTGGCAGGAATGACAGGCTGGGCACGTGCTGGGGACCCGCACACCAGGCTGAAGTGCTCAGCACCCAGGGGTGCTGCATTCTGCTGGCACCAAGCAGAGCTGTCCCCGAAGGCTGAGCACCCGCAGCCCCAGTGGGGATGGGGCAGGGGGGATATGGGGATTTGCTGCTGCGTGTCCCTCAGCAGCCGCCCACACAGGATCTCCGGCAGGGAGGAGGAAGGCTTGTTTGGCACAATCTGCTGGCTCTGCCTCTGTCTGCCTGGGGCAGGAACCATGTGCCCTGCTCCAAGCAGTGCTGCTGTGGCAGGATCAGGCCACGCTCACGCAATGCAGACGTAACAACCTGCCCGGGGCACAGCCCGGCAGGGCCATGCTCACCCTCCCCAGGAAGGGTGGACTTGCAAATCAACAACGGGGCAGCCCTGTTCCCACGGGGCCAGGGACTGGATCTGGCTCTCAGCTCCGGGCACATGTTCTCCTGACCCTGCCTGCCCACAGCACCGGAGTTCAGGACAGGAGCCTGCCTTTCCTCCCCACCCACCCTGTCTATCCTGCACACCCTTCAGTGGGAAGGGAGCTTTCCCCACCCAAACAGTGAGTGGGGCTGTGCCAGCCCGACACAGACAGGATGTGCTGGGCAGGCAGCTCTGCTGCAGGCAGAGGCGCTGGGCAGGACAGTGCCAGGCATGCACAGGATGTTGCAAAGTGCTTTGCAACGGGGGTTCAAACTATGTACAGGACTCCCTTGATGTGCACCGGGATGTGGCCCCACAGAGGGGCATGGCAGCTGCTCAGCCACTCACAGCGACACGACACGACGGTTTGGGACAGGACGTGGATGAATCTGCAGTCCGGGCAGTGTCGGCGGTGCAGGGCAGGGGCTGTCGGGCCCCGTGTTGAACCCCGGCATGGCCTGGGGGTGCCACGTGCCGGGTGTGGACGTGCAGCAGGACTCCTCAGAGCTTGTGGTCGAACGAAGGCTGAGCCAGTGCAGGCTCTTCCTGAGGGCAGCTGCTTCCCTCGGAGCCAGGCTGAGGGGCACTGGGCTGATCCGACCCCTCGCAGGCACTGTTGTCCCGCACGGGGAGCTGGAGGAAGTCAGGCAGGACCAGGTCCTCCTTAGAGAGCAGCCCACGCTGGTCGTTGGCCCGGCAGCTCTGGGCACGGTTCAGCAGCTCCACCAGCCCTGGGGAAATGCAGATCATGCACCTGAGCCAAGCACTGGGGCTTTGTCCTAGCACCTCAGCTGCCCTCTCCGCCTGACATGACCCTGAATATGTCCCAGGCACAGCACGTTCAGCAGTACCTTCTCCCTGCTCCCCGCCAGACCCCAAGACCCCATAGCCCATTCCCAGCTTCTTGGGACCCTGCAGGGGCTCTGCATCCCTCGGCCTGTGTTTTGTCCCAACCCCTCAGGTTTCAGACATGCTGGGTCTCACCTTCCAGGTCATACGTGCGGCGGTTGAGGTTCATGGCAGCTGAAGACTGTGGCCTGGAGAAGGAGGAGGGCACCTCCCACCGCGTGTCGGGCTCTGCTCCCGTTGGGCTTCCCTCCTGCAATGGGCAGCCCAGGCCTCAGCCACGGGGCAAGGAGGCAGCGCTCCCCTGGGCCGTGTCCCCAGCACCCCCCCACAGCCTGGCTCCTGCCTTGGCACCCACTGCCCAGCCCCGTGGCAAGTGCTGGGGCCACAGCAGGGCCCAGCTTCCCTGTGGACCATGGCAGCAGCTGTGAGGGTATCTCTGACCAGGGCTGGTGGGATTTTATGCTCACCTCACTCCAGAGCAGAGAGGGGGCAGCCGCAGCCTCAGCTCTCTTCATCACTCGCACGTCTGCAAGGGAAGTGATGCTCAGTGCCCCATCCCAGCATCCTGGTCCTGGCCTGGACAGTGACAGGATGGATCCTGTCCCAGGGAGTGGGAGCCATGGCCAGCAGAAAACAGCCTGACCCTATGAGTGCTCTTCAGGGTGATGTGGCTCGAGGGGACATGGTTTGGGAGGGAGGACACTTTACCTGCTGGTGTTTCCAAGACAAGTTTCTGAGCAGACACTGTGCTGACCAGCTTCTCCAGGTCCAGGGTGGCCGGCTCGCCTTGCTGCAACACGAACAGCAGCCAGTGTCACACTCACCGTGGCACAGCAAAGGCAGCCAGGCTGAGGACCTGCTTGGCCAGACCCCACTGGTTCAGCACAGGGAACACCCACTGGTCCCTCCCAGCACGCAGTGGGGTGTATGGCCCATACCAAACCCAGCGATTCTACGAGCCCACAGGCACACACTGCTGCTCCCCACCACCTACTCACAGCCCGAGCCCCAAACCCAGGGCTCCCCCCAAACCACAGAGGCCGGGCTGTGCCTGCTGAGGCCCGAGCCTCACCCTGCGCAGCAGCGCCTGCTCCACTCTCACGCCGTACTTCCCCAGCACGGGCTGCAGCGCTTCCCGGATGCGCTTGGTTGACTTGGCTGTGATGCGGATGGTCTTGTTGAGGGAGGAGATTTCCAGGCTGCAGAGGGGGAGAAGAGGTTGTTGCAGGCAAATATGGGCAGGCAGGAGCAGAGCCAGGGCACTGGGGACTGCCTGGGGGACTGGGTTTGGGGCACTGTGGATGGCCAACAGCATCAGCCCCACAGCTCCCACTCACTCGAAGCTTATCCTGTTCTCCAGCTTCACCTCCTGGTCTGCCAGCACGGAGCACTCCTGGTCCAGCACCAGCGCTTTCTGCAAGACACAAACCATCAGGAGAGAGCCAGCGGAGTGGCACGAGGTGCCAGCACAGGGATGGTTTGGCTGGCAGAAACCCTGCTGCCCCCTGCTTGCCCTACCTGCTCGTTCCCCACCAGGTAGACCTTGATGTCGGGGAGGCTGAAGCCGCGTTTCTCGCATATCCCCGCCAGCATGTCCCGGATGGAGTGGCCGGGCCGGACGGAGGCCAGCGAGGCCGTGCCGTCGGGCAGGTACACGCAGCAGTACTTCATGGGCTTGGCCGGCAGCTCTGCCTCGCTGCCCCCCAGGCTCTTCTGTTGGCCCTGAGGGAGGGATGTGGCGGGATGAGCCCAGCCAGTGGCAGCGTGGTGCCGTGGGATTGGCACGGTGCTGACTCACCTCCGTCCAGGGGCTGGCGGCTGTGCTGGCTGAGGACAAGAAGCCCAGGTCCAGGCTGGCTGAGGAGTTGAGTGAGCCCTGGGACTCCCTCCACAGCATGGCGCTCCTGCCGCCTTCTCCCCTCTCTAGGACAGACAGAGGGACGGTGGTGGGGACGTGAACACCCCTCAGGGTGGCGTGGCCCCTCTGTCCTGCTCAGCACAGCACCCACCTGCCCAGGAGGGCTCCCGCCGCTCTCCCTTCCTGAAGGACCGGTGAGGGCTGCGGTTGGCACCACTGCCCGCTGTCTCCACGCCCAGTGGCAGGGACTTGCCCAGCTTCAGCTTCGACTTCTGGGGTGAATTGAGCAGCATCTCAGCATGGGGACATCTGAGGTTTCCCCTTCCCTTTCCCTGGTTCTCTGGCTTCTTGTCTGTCCTCGGCCTTAGGGCTGAGCAGCAAGGAAGGGACCCAACACCAAGGGGACATGTCCCCATTCCCCTTTCCCCCACACTCACCTTGCTGAGGTCAGGAGGGGGGCTGCTGCTGCGGGAGTGGGGCCGCAGGTCGGGCAGGGGCTGCCCCTGGCTCTCTGCCCGCAAGCAGGCCTGGTAGAGCGGGGATTTCACGAAACGTGTGTAGCTGTCAAACTTCATCAGGTTGAAGATCTGGAACGGCAGGTTGAGTGAGCTTAGGACCCCTGCCTACCTACAGGCTCCAGCCACTGCCCCATGGCACAGCCCCACAGTGACAGCAGTGACGTGTGGGGTGGTCCCACAGCCCCCCCAGTCCTGCGTGTGGAGCTCAGGTGCTGCCCATACCTGGAGCTGCTGAGTGCGAAACATGTCTGGGGAGGGGGTGGCCAGCATGTCCTCCCCAATCCAGGCCTGCTTGTCAATGTTCACAGGGCTGACCGAGTGGCTGGAGAGGAACTCATCGTAGATCCGCCGTGCCTCCTGGGCCAGCTGGGGAGACAAGAGGCCAGGCTGAGACCAGCGACCCCCTCCTCTGTACCACCCCAGAGGAGCCTCTTGGTCACCCCACAGAGACACCTGAGCCCTCAAGAACCAACCTGCCCCAGGACCAGCTCAGAACCTGGACTTCAGGACCAAGCTTTGGGCGTGATGTGCCAGTCTCTCCACAAAGGTACAAGCTGAGGGAGGAACCATCCCCTGCAGCCACCTGGCTCTGTCCCCATGATCCCCTGTCCATCTCTGCCCTTGGTCCTGTTTGTCCCCCCCAGAAACACTCTCCACCCTCTGGCTGTCCCAGGCTGGGGAAGCACATCCTGCTCTGTGGGGCAGGCAGTCCCAGCTGTGGCTTTTCAGATGCACATCACATCCATCTCCTTATTCCTTCTGCGAGAGCCCCCAGCCTGCTCAGCCCCCCAGAAGAGGGTCTGCCAGGACATGGAGGCTGGACAGCTCTGCCCTCATCCCTCCCAGCAGCTGTGTGACCACATCTGCATGGAGCTGGTACCTGCTGTGTGTCACTGGCCGGGATCTGCTGGAAGCGCTCACATGCCTGCCAAAAGTAGACATTTTCAGCACTGAACTCCTTCTTGAGGAACTCCTGCAGGGCAGAGAGAGCTGCTGGTCTGGTGGCACTGTGGCTGTGGGACAGTCGGTGTCCAACAGCAGACAGGAGCAGGGTCTGAGCTCTGGGCTGTGACACTCACAGTGAAGTAGGTGACAGCCACACGGTCCTGCAGCAGCGTCTCGAAGGATTCGGCCCAGCTGACCACAGAGCCCTGTGTGGATCCACACGTGGCCGGCGGGCCCGGCAGGCTGTTCACACTGTGGTTGCTGCCACGGGCCCGGGAGGCATTTAACTCTGAGAGAGAAAAAGTGTCAGTTCTGTCTGTCTCCCTGTCCCCCAGCGTCACCCCCTGGCCCCAGCAGCCCTCCATCTGCCCCATCGGGATCGGAGCTGGTGAGCGCTGGGTAGGGAACATGAGGAGCATCACAGTGGCATCCTTGGAGGATTGAGCACCATGGTGCCACAGCTGGCACTTCCCTGCATGACAGCTCTCCCTGCCAGCGCTGGCAGTCCTGCCCACCCTGGGTGTCACTGTGACTCCACCCGTGACTCATGTCCTGGGGTAAGACAGCCATGGGTAAGGCACCCAGCCAGCAGAGAGAGCAGAGTGGAAGGGGACATGGAGGGCACACAGAGTGGAGGGAAGCTTGGAAGATGGGCAGAGGTGCCTGGACCCACCTTCTCCATTCCTCTGGCCATGACAAGGGACAAACCCCGCACGTGGAGGGCACAGAAAGTGTCATTTCCAGCTCCCAACCCTGAGGAAACCCCACCTTGGGGAAACCCAGGGTGACCATGTATTCAGAAAGATGGAAGTTCCCGGGGGCAGCCCCAGCTTTGGAACTGGTTTGACTGGTGTGCAGCTGGAAGCAGGGGGTCATTTGCAAGAGAAGGTAAGGGTTTGGAAGCAGTGCTCTCCTGGCAAAGCTGGCAGGAATAAAGGAGGTGTGGCAGGCTGCTCCCTTGCCAGGCTCCCCATACTTCTCCTGGTGGTCTAAACCACGAGTAACTGGGGCCAAGACAGTCAAATAAACCATCTGAGATATCCAGTGCACAGCGAGACTGACAGACAGACAGACAGACTCCCTCAGAGAATCTGGGGCTGGCTGGTACCCAGGTTCTCCTTGCCCCAGGAAGCCCCTCAGCCCCCAGCACCCCAGTGTGCCAGCTGAGCAGCCAAAGAGAGGGACGGGCACCAGGGGCCATGTGGGAGGGATGTGGGGACATGGCCAGTCCCAGGCAGAGGGCTCAGCCCTGCACTGCGGGGGCCATGCCACCCATCCATGGCACAGCCTGTGCTGACACAGGACCTCACTGTCTGCTGGCTCCCTGCCCCTGGCACCAGGCTGCCTGTGGGCTTCCCCCTCCCCTGAAGATGATGCCGGCCTCCCGTCTCAGGGCAAAGAGCAGCCTTACCTCCATCTGACACAGCTGGGCCCTGTGGGGGTGGAAAGAAGAGAGGTGAGAGGGGCTGCACGGGATCTGCTGGCCGGGTGGAGTGGTACCTGGGCAGGCAGCAGCACCAGGGCAAGCACAGTCTGAACCCAGAGCAAGAGACACTGTCAGCCAACACTGCTCTGGTGTTACCTGCCCTGTGGCAGAGGCAGGACACAGGACTTCCAACCCAGGGCAGCAAGTAGAGAGTTACAAGGAGGGTGCAGCTTTTCTCCCACCTCCCCATGGCCTGGGGCCAGGCCATCGACTGGGAAAGGGCAGATGCTATCAGATGTAACCCTGCCACCCCAAGCAAGAAGGGAGGAGAGAAGCAGCCTCCACGGCACAGGAAGAGGAGGGGAGGAGGGGAGGGAAGGAAGGACAACCACAGCCCCAGGCAGGCAAACTGCCTGTTCCCTCCCTCCTTGGAGCCTGGAACTACCGGAGGGCAGACGCCCAAAAGCAAGGACCGGGTGCTGCCAGCCCAGGGCACAGCAGGACTGGGTATCCTGCAGCACCCACTCGGCCCCCCAGGTACCAGCCCTGGGGATGGAGTACCCAAGGACCCACAGCAAGCAGGGAGATGGCCAGAGCCTCCGTAGCCAAAGCCCAGCCAAGCACTCGCTGCACGGTGCTGTCTCTCATCACCTGCCTGGGGCCACACTGAAGCAGTGCCCACACTCGAGCGATGCCCTTGACCCAGCTGGCCCGTGCCCCTCACCCCGCCTATCCTGCACACCCCCTGACTGTCTCCATCCCAGGCCCACTATCCCACCCCTGCCTTTCCCTGCTCCTCCACCCCACATGCCTCTGCCACGTCTCTTACCCCAGTTCCACGTCCCTCTATCTTGCCAGCTCCTTGCTCCTCCCCATCCATCCCTGCTGCCCACACCCACACAGCCCTGCCATGCCCGCGCCGCCCAGCCCCACACACACCAGCACGGCCGACTCCTGCGACCCCATCCCCACCCGCCACTGCTTGCCCATTTCCCGGTGCCACACATCCCACTTACAATTCTGCCCAAGCCTCATAAACCCCTGCTGCTCATTACCTCAGCCCCAAACGTGCCTGCCTGCCTGTTACCCA
>VZRR01003911.1:18843-31456 GCA_013398015.1 Oreocharis arfaki
CGCAGCGGGGGGAGCGGGGCCGCCCGCCCGCCCCGCGCCGCCGGCACCGCCCCGGTGGGCACCGGCTCCAGCTCCGGGCCAGGAGCCGCCGCGGCGCCGCCGCATCTCCGTCCCCATCCCCGTCCCTGTCTCCATATGCATCCACATCCGTTATCCCATTCCCATCTGCATCCCTGTTCCCATCCCCATCCCACTCATTCCCCATCCCCATTTCCATCTGCATCGACATCCGTGATCCCATCCCCATCTGCATCCCTGTTTACATCCCCATCCCTGTCCCTGTCTCCATCCACATCTACATCCGTGACCATATCCCCATCTGCATCCCTGTTCCCAAACCCTCCCCAGTCTCCATTCCCAGCACGGCTGTGCTGCCTCGGGGTCACCACCCCGTTGTGCCCATTCCCCGCAGCCCGAACAGCCCGAGGGGGCTCCTCCCGGCCATCGCATCACCCCAGGGATGCAGGGAAGGGGAAGGGAGGTGCAGGGGCAGGGGGACATCAACAGGCCCAGCACACCCTGCCACCAGCCTGGTGCAACTTGCCCTGGTCACAGAGGGTCTGGGGCTGGCTCCAGGGCCAGCGTTTGGGGAGGGCTGCCTGTGCTGTGCGTGCCAGCAAGGACCTGGCAGAGAGGAGCAGTGGACGTGCAGCTTGGAGTCACCAAACTGATGCCTAAGCAGTTTTGCCCATCTCCTAAGGTCGGGGTTCCATGTTGATCAGCAACCACAAACCAGTGGAGGATATTTTAGGTTATTTGTTAGGAAATCTCAGTAACTAACAGCGCAGGATAAACCGCAGAGCACCATGGCAACCCGCTCAGGAAAATGCTAATAACGGGGATGTAAGGTGGGTGATTAACCTATCAAAAGCAGAACCCTAACATTAAGTTGGGTGCAGATCTACACAGAGAAAAATGAACCTTTCCCACCATGAGCAGGCACAAAAGCAGAGCAGCACAAGCAGCCGCAGCCCTGGCAGGGTCTCTGGGCAGGGGGGAACAGAGGGTGGCCCCTCTGGCTGTCCCTCTGCTCCCTGCCACTGCATGGAGCAGCAGGGGGATGAGGGGTGATCGTGCTGCTCCCCTTCCCTTTGCTGGAGTGTGGCTGTGTTGTTTGGCTTGGCTTTGCCACGGCAGTTATAAATAAAAATGTCTCTCCAAGAGTGCGTGACTCACGGTCCTCGCCGCAAGGATAACCTCTCTGCTGGGAAACCTGATCTGAGGACGGAACTGCAGCATGCAGGAATCAAAGACATTGCTTAATTAATGCACTTAATCCAAACGGAGAACAGATGAGCCCCTCACCCCACCTGGTTGGGGATGGGCTGCTGCAGAATGTGCCTGAGCCCCTTTGGACCCCTGTCCTGTGTCATCCTCAAGTTCCAGTTGCTGACAACCCAGCCCTCGACCTGCTCCACGGCCTGGTGGTTTCCCTTGGGCAGCAGTGGGGAGCTGTGGCAGTCACTGACGTGGCCTCAAGCAGGCTCAGCAATTTCTCCTGCCATCCTGCGAGGCGACAGCTCGTGGGTACTGGTGTTGCCTCAACATGAGGCATCCCAGTGTGGGAGGCTGTGTCAGCCCTGTGCCTGGGCACGGAGTCCTGCCAGGCTGGGACCCCTGCCCCATGGGGAGAGGGATGCCCTGTGCCCCACTGCCCCAGCCCGGGGGGACCTGGTTTATCCTGGGGGTAGGTGACAGCGGGGCGACAGCTGGCTGGGGGATTTGCCGAGGGCATTATTTAATGCTGTGGGTAAATGGAGGAACAGCAGCTAATTCCGGAGCCTGTAATCCTCTTCCTCCCCCGGGGACGGGGAGCGTGCCAGTCACGCACCCGCCGGCGGGCCCCGGGGACGAGCCCCCGGCAGCTCCCCAGGCGGTGCCGCGGGCCGGAGCGACTCCCAGACCATGGGTGATGTGCAGAAGGTAAGCGGGGTCCGGTGACATCCCACCCGCTCCGGGGAGGGTGTGCGGCACCAGCTCCCAGTGGTGGTGCCAGGAGGGCTGGCAGAGCAGGGCTCTACCTGGGCCATGTCCCCACAGCGTGCCCAGGAGCTGGGAGGGGTGCCAGGGCTGGGACAGCACAGCCGGGAAGGGGTGAATTGGGGCTGGGCAGATCTGCTGTGGGGCCGCCCCGAGCCTGAACACCTTGGGAGCTGGGCTTTGGTGCTCGCCCAGGCCATAGACAAAGGGTACCCAAAGCCAACAGTGTGCCCAGTTCCCCCCTCCCAAACAAGGGTGCTCTGCAGCCACCCGGCACCACACAGAGCTCCCCCAGCACCCCCCGCCCCCAGGGGCTGCTCTCCGTCATCCAGAAGCTGAAAGGTTCGCCGGAGCAGGAGCTCCGCATCGTCCTGCTGGGGCTGGACAACGCCGGCAAGACGACGCTGCTGAAGCGCCTGGCGTCCGAGGAGGTCAGCACCATCACCCCCACACAGGTAGGTGCTGCTGGGGGCCACGGGGGGCAGTGGAGGGGGGCAGGTCCCACCCGTCCCCTGAGTGATGCCGGGGTTTGTGTCCCCGCTCAGGGATTCAACATCAAGAGCGTCCACTCCCACGGTTTGAAGCTGAATGTTTGGGATATTGGGGGGCAGCGCTCCATCCGCCCATACTGGAAGAAGTACCTGGGCAGCACGGACCTGCTGGTGAGTGGGGAAGCACCCCCAGCCCTGTGTGTGCTGTGTGGGCCCCACAGAAGGGCTGTGCAGCCAGGCAAGAAGGAGCCCCTGACTGTCCCTTTTGTCCCCGTGGCAGATTTATGTCATTGACAGTGCTGACCAGAAGCGTTTCGAGGAGACAGGGCAGGTATGAGGGGTGCAGTGAGGGGTGGCTCTGGGGTCCTGGGGCTCGGATCTGTCTGGCACCAGCTCTTTGAGGATGAGGGTGAAGCGAAGCTGCTCTCAATTGTGGGTCAGTGCTGCGGCAGCAGGGGGGGAGCATGCTGTCCTGAGAGCTGTGTGGGAAGGCTCAAGATCAGAGTCTCAGCAGGCAGAGAGACCCCACTCCATGGCCCAGCAGCTTCCTCTGCGCTGGGATGCTCCAAGGGTGACAGTCCCCAGTGAAAGCGACGCCTCAACCTCCAGCCCTCATCCCACCCCCCAGCACCAGGTTAGTGATGCAGCCAAACAAAGGTTTATGAGTAGCAAATTCAGTTACAAACATTGGGAATGGATCTCTGAGAGGGGAAGGTGAGACTCCAAGTGCCAGCCCCAGCTGTTCCTGCACCAGACGGTGGTGTGGGTGTGCCAGACGGCTCGGGACTGGCAGGAGCCTCCTGCAGCTGCCCTTTGCCCAGGGCTCTCAGTGCTGAGAGGGCTCCAGTCCTCAGGTAGCTCCTTCAGGAAGGCACATCTCTCCCTTGGCATGTCAAGACCTCACAGCTTCCTTATCTTCAACGAGCACCAGAGAGAAAGGATGAGGCATTTTGAGGGCTGAGGTGTCCAGCCCACGCTGGGCAGCTCCGTGGAGGAGGGCAGCAGCCCTGGGAGAAGGTTCTCTCTTGGCAGGAGCTGGCAGAGCTCACAGAGGACGAGTCCCTCACGGGGGTCCCGCTGCTGGTGTTTGCCAACAAGCAGGACCTGGTGACTGCAGCACCCGCAGCTGAAATCGCAGAAGGGCTGAGCCTCCACACCTACCGGGACCGGGAGTGGCAGATCCAGGCCTGCTCGGCCCTCTCTGGGGAAGGGGTGCAGGTACAGATGGGGACCTGTGGGCTCTGCAGAGCTGGGAGAGGACCCGAGGGCCTGCGCTCACATCTTTCTTCCCTCCAGGATGGGATGAACTGGATTTCCAGCCAGATCATGAACAGGAAGAAGTGAGAGCTGCAAAGTGCCAGACGGGACCGAGCTGCAGGTCCCTATGCCACGGCCAACCCCACAATCTCTCGGCTCCCCCTGAGCCTCGGCTGGGCCCTGAGCCTCATCCACGTTCGGATGATTTTCTCACCCAGCCTTCCACTAATCAGCTGGCTTGCCCTCTCCCTGCCTCCTGGGCTTCCACGGGCTCCTCACACCCCCTGACTCCCCTGCAGCCCCCGTGCTGTTGGAGGGAAGCGTGTCCTGATTCGCGCCAATTTGCGGGTGCCAGGAAGTCCAGAGACCGAGTCTTTGAAGCAGGTGTTTGTTTATTGAGCGCTGGGTGCACGGGGGATACCTCCTCCTATTGTGCACACCCGACATCGGGGGTGGATTTTCAGCAATTTATTACACACAGCTCATGCATTATTCATACAACTCAGAAAAGGGTATTCTTATGCTAAATACTTTTGGGCACTAATTTACATCCACTCACGCACGAGTATTGCTCTCTGGTGGTCGTCGTGGGATGAAGGCCCCAAGTCTTCCTCGAAGTTGTCCTTTTCACCTCTTGCTCCAGAGCATGCGCACAATTCAGCTTTTCTGCAATGCTGATCTCAGCTGGTTCATGTCTTTCATGTTCTCGTTATCTTAAGGGCCTCCTGCCCCCCTTTCCTTTCGAGTGTTCTGTTATCTCGAGCTCATCTTGCCTCACCCTCCTGTTAAACATTTCGAATGTTCTGCCAGTATTTTCCCATATACAAGTCCCCCTGTCTTATGTACATTAGTAAGTTCTTTTACAATCTATCAGTAAAATATTTTCCTCTTTCTACTCTATGTCTCAATTTGTATCTCTTCCAATCGTCATATGACATCGTGGTTCGCTGACAGCACCACAAAAAGCACTGGCTAAAGACACATGTACACAAAATAATTATTCCTAACAACAACATCCCCATGAAGAATTGTTTCAACCAATTTAGATTAGGGAGCCAAGACGTGTCTCCCATAGATGAGTTGACCAAGACGTAACATTCTTTGTTACTTCATTAAGTACCTTTGCATATTGCCAGGTTGTATGTATATCTGTTGTTATTTGCCCTGATTGATGTATATAAGTACAGCAACTGGTATTTATCAATGTGCAGACTCCTCCCATTTGCGCTGTGATCATGTCTAATACCATACAATTTTAAAATACTACTTCTCTTAAGGAGTTAATTTCTATTTGCAATTGTCCAATAGCATCTGCTGTTGCGTTTGCAATTTTTTCCATCTCTGCTGAGATGTTCATTACTGCTTTTTCTAAGTGTTCGATTCCTAAAGCTGGGAACAAAGCTCTAACAAAGCTGTGGAAGCCTGTATTTTATCTAGTCAGGGGATTAGAAGGTCTACTTTGACTAAATTGGTTTCTCCAGATTCCTCTAACGATTCCTGTAATCAAACCAGTATGATTTATAACTTGCATAGGTGAAACAAGATACCCCATAGTAAACTGACCTGTCCAATTTCCAGGTAGTTGGTTAAGGGCTGTTCCATTTCCACACAACCACCAAAAGCCACTGGTAAATCACAGCTAGTGGTGATGCTCGTATTGGAATTGTCGGTATGCCTTGCAAACAAATAGTCATGCCATTGAGCAAACTTGAAAACTTTAAAATCTGAACTTTAAAACTTTAAAATTGAAATTTAAAATCGAACTTTAAAATCTGGTGAGCTAGGTGGTGAATTTGGATTTGACATGTCTCGTGGAGTGGCAGTAATTCTAGTCCAATTGGTAGTATTACTCAACTGGCCAAAATCTGGTCCTGTGAAGTTTGACTCCACATAAATCCCAGGTTGATTAACGAGTGACGACTGGAAAAGGGGTTTTCCTAAAGGTGGACCTATTTGTTTGCATTGTGTACTAGTGTTGTGCAAGGTATACGGGCTTCATTCAGTCCAGTTACTAGAGGGTACCCCTAACAATGGTAAGTGTAATTTAATTACAGCACGTGATAGCAACTAAGGCTGGGAGTTGGACTGCTGGTAACAGCTTGATTATCTCGGGGGCATGTTTAATCTCCCCCTTCTGTGATGTCAACAAGCCTTGTTCTCTCCATATTGCCCCATGAGCATGGACTATTCCAAAAGCATATCCTGAGTCTGTCTATATGTTGATGATTTTGCCCCTCTGCCAAAATCAATGCTCTGATTAATGCAATTAATTCAGCCTTTTGCACGGAGGTTCCCACAGGTAGCGGATTTGATTCTGTGGCTGTGTCTAGGGTTGTGTCAGCATATCCTGCAAGTCATTTACCTTGCTTGATGTAACTGCTTCTGTCCACGAACCAGTGTTCTCCGTTTTCCATCGGGTCTTCCCGCAGATCAGGGTGGCTCGAATAAACTGATTCCACCGTTTCAACACAGCCACGACTCACAGGACCTTCGGCGCTCTTTCCTCGCAGGAAGGTGGCTGCATTGAGGGTGTTGGTTACCTTGATATCCACGTCCTCCAATTCAGCGAGGATGGCTTGATATTTCAGGAACCACAAGGGGGATAACCAATGACTCCCTTTTTGATCAAATACAGCTGACACAGTGTGGGGAACAAATGCTGCCATCTTTTGCCCTAGGGTGAACTTCCGAGCCTCTCCTATGTTAAGGATAATCGCCACCACTACCCGAAGGCATCCTGGCCAACCTTGGCTAACAGGATCAAGTTGCTTAGAAAAATAAGCCACTGGTCTCTTGTATGGTCCTAAGTGTTGGGCCAACCAACACTCCTAGGGCCAATCCCTGTCACTCATGTGAGAACAGCAAAAAGGGCTTGGTGACATGAGGGATTCCCAAAGCCGGAGCGCGCATTAATTATTTCTTTGGGCTGCAATAAGCTTTGCTAGTTTCTGGTGTCCAAACTAATAGATGTCCTTGAGTGTCTTTTAATAGTAGATAAAATGACTTGACAATCAGGCCATAACTATTTATCCATAGCCTGCACCACCCAGT
This sequence comes from Oreocharis arfaki, assembly GCA_013398015.1. Lineage (NCBI taxonomy): Eukaryota > Metazoa > Chordata > Aves > Passeriformes > Paramythiidae > Oreocharis > Oreocharis arfaki. Next base: position 25,623 of record VZRR01003911.1, read on the forward strand.
CATTCCTAAGGACGTGGGCAATTCCTTCACCGTGACTGGCCTCAGGGCTTGCCAAATGGTTTCTTTTCTGCTGCTTCCCAAGGATCGTTCTCCTCCAGCTATCTCATACCCCAGATATGTTACTCGCTGTCTGACAAGCTGGGCCTTCTGACGTGAGACCCTATAGCCATTAGGTCCCAAAAAGTGAAGAAGGCTTACAGTCCAATTCTCACACATTTCCTGGGTCTGGTTTGCCACCAGCAAATCGTCCACACACTGCAAGAGAATCCCTTCCCCACAAAGGGGCTCCCAGCTTTCTAATTCTTTTGCCAATTGATTCCCAAAAAGGGTCAGGCTACTCTTAAATCCCTGGGGCAGCACAGTCTACGTTAACTGTGTTTTTCTCCCTGAACTTGGACTTTCCCACTCAAAGGCAAAAATTGGTTGACCGTCCTCTGCCAATGGCAGGCAGAAAAAGGCATCCTTTAAATCCATTACCGAGAACCATACCCAGTCCATTTGTAATTTAGTTAGCAAGGTGTAAGGGTTGGCAACAACAGCATGCATCTATTTGGTAATACTGTTCACTGCTCTTAAATCTCGTACCAATTGCTAAGTTCTGTTTGACTTTTTGACTGGCAATATAGGGGTAGTATACTGAGATTCACATTCTTTCAACAAATCCTACCCTAAAAACTTCAGTATTATTGGCTCTATTCCTTTTTGATCTTCAATCCTCAGAGGGTATTGCTTCCGACTTACTGGTTGGACTCCTCCTAACAGCTTAACTACAATTGGTTTAGCAAGTTTTGAGCGTCCTGGGCTATCTGTGTCCCAAACAATTTGGAACACTTGATCTATAATACGCTCCTCAGATAACGAGGGTTGTTCTTGATTCGGACCCTAAAGTAAGGCCATGCTTAAAGCAAGTATTAACCTTTCCTCAGGTATTTTTACTTTCATTTCCCCATTGGTGAATTTAATTTCTGCTTCCAGTAGCAGCGGGGAACCTCCGTTCAGCACCTGTGGCTGGCCGGAGGAGTCCCCATGTGCGCACAGGACTCGGGACAAGCACGGAGACAGGACCAGTCATCAGCGGAGGGATCTCCTTGCCCGGTGCCAGCGAGGGCTGCCCTGTGCCACCCAGGACACCCGGTACCCCCGGAACACGCGTTATGTCCCAGGCGGGGCTGTCGCCTGGCTGGAGGTGCCCATCCGGAGGGCGGGGAGATTCCGCTCCCTGGCCACCACGGCTGCCGTGGCGGAGGGGAGAGCTGCGGGAGCGGGGCAGCGGCTGCCCTGCGACCCTCAACAAAGCTGCTGTGAACTCCCCGCTGCCTCGCCCCGTCCTTCCCGCGGCGCTACGGCGATGACCCGCTGCTCTGCTGCCCAGCGAGGCCCGCGGGGCCGTTCCCGAGGCCGTTCCGGGCCCATCCCGGGGCTGTTCTCGTTCCCGTTCCCGGGACCCGTCGGGGCGGGTCACGTGTCCCGCGGGCAGCACGAGCCGCGCACGTGAGCGGCCCCGGGGGAGGGCTGCCGGACTACAGCTCCCGGCATGCCCCGCCCGCCGCGCACGCGTAGCACGCGCCGGGAGGCGGTTCGGCCCCCTCCTCCNCCCCCCCCCCCCGCCCCCCCGCCGCGCAACGGGAGCGGGGCGCCCCGCTGGCCCCGCCTCTCTCCTCTGCTATAGGCGGACGTTGATGCCGCTCACACTTGGAGGCGGGGCCATAGTGAGTGCGCGTCTCTGATTGGTCGTTGCTGTTGAGGGGCGGAGTCGGGGGCGGAGCGCCGGGAGGCGGAAGCGGAGCATGGCGGCGGGTGCGGGCGGGCTGGTGGCGGCGGCCGCGCTGCTGTTGGCCCTGGCCGGGCCGCGCCCGGTGCCCGCCGAGCTGACGGATGGCAACAGCGAGCACCTGAAGCGGGAGCACTCGCTGATGAAGCCGTACCAGGGTGAGCGCGGGGCCGGGGGTCGCGCAAGGCCCCCCGCGAGCGGCCCAGGCTGATCCGCGCTCCTTTCGCCCCTTTTCAGGCGCGGGCTCCGCCGCGATGCCGTTGTGGGACTTCCAGGGTAGCACCATGGTCACCAGCCAGTACGTGCGCCTGACGCCCGACGAGCGCAGTCGGGAGGGCTCCATCTGGAACCGCGTGGTGAGAGCCCGGGGAGGGACGGGCGGGGGCTCGGGACGGCCCTGCCGCCTCTTGCCCTGACGCCGCTGGGGTTTCTCCCACAGCCCTGCTTCCTCAAGGACTGGGAGCTCCACGTCCACTTCAAGATCCACGGAGCCGGCAAGAAGAACCTGCACGGTGATGGGCTGGCGCTGTGGTACACGCAGGAACGCCTGACGCCAGGTCAGTGCCGGGGACCGGCTGGTCCGCAGCACACCGGCCCTGTCCCGGAAGGCAGCTGGCCAGGGAGCAACTCTGAGCTCCCCTTGTCTGGTTTCACTAGGTTGGGGTGACGTGTTCTGTGTGTTCTGCCCGGGCAGCAGGTGCCCTCAGCCACCTGCTTGGCAGCGAACAGCTGGTACAGCTCAGAACTCTCTGAGCACAAATTCTGACCTCCTTCTGTCTCCCCCTGTCTCCACTGCTCTGCGCTGTTCCAGGTCCTGTCTTTGGCAGCAAGGACAACTTTCATGGACTGGCTATTTTCCTTGATACCTATCCCAATGATGAGGCGACAGAGGTGAGTGGTCCAGGCAGCTTGTGCAGAGCCCACCAGGCTGTTTCCTTCTTGCTCCAAGTGCTTCTCATCCCATCCAAGGAAAAGTCTCTCCTTACTTGAGCATGGTCTGCTCTTCCTGTCCTGGGAGTTGGTAAAGGCAAGAGTTGGTGTGCATTAGTACAGATAAGAAGCTCTTTGCTCCTTCTTGTGCTGCTCTTGGCTACACAGATGTTTCCAAGGCATTTTCTCTGCAGGGGAGAGCAGGCACAGAGCTGGTGTAAACCCAGCAACGCCTGCTAATATTCATCCTGAGTGTCATTCCCTGACCTCTGTGCTTCGGATGCTCATTCCATGATGTTTCTGCCTTTATTTCCTCTTTGCAACCTGTGTGTGTCTGAAAGAAACTCCCGGGCTGCCTTTTTTGTCCATAATTCCCCATGGCCACAGATCAGTCCCATGAGGTCTGGGGATCCGTTTCTTCTGTCCTGCTCTGTGTTTGTGGATCTCATTATGGCACAGTCAGAAAACAAAACTGTGCTTTGGAGTCTGTACCCCCAAAATCATGATACTTCAGTCATAAAGCACCTGGAAATGACCCATCTGCCTGTTGTCTTGATGCTCACAGGAAGTGAATTCCTGCCTCCAGTTGTCCTCCCCCGGTGTAGGTGATATACTGATCACAAAACCCTGTGTGTTGTTTTGCTGCTTATGTGAGATTTCTGCCCATTCTTGGTCTTGTGCTTAGTTCTTACACTTCTTGTGTTCAGGGAATGACTGGACATGGCAGCCAGGGCTAGTTGACAAGCTGGGGGCTGGTCACAGGTTGCACTGAGTGATCTCAGGGGTCTTTTCCAACCTAAATGGTTCTGGGATTTTTATGCAGCCACTCTGCAAGCTTGGGGCTGTCTCTGCTCTGGCCGTGCAGTACAGGGTGGGTTTTTTCACAGAATCACAGGATGGGGGGCTCGAAATGGGAGGTCAGAAAGGGTGGCTCTGCTTTAGGCAGCTCTGGCTCAGTTCAGAAGCAGCTTTGGGTGGAGGAGCAGCCGTGATGTGGTCCCATGCTCCGTGCCTGAGCGTGGCCCTGCTGCCGTGCCATGCTCCCACCCTGCTCCCTGTGCGGGCACGGAGGCTCCGGCTGTGCCTCGGGGAGCTCCGGCAGCCGCTGTCTGTGCCCCGCAGCGCGTGTTCCCCTACATCTCGGCCATGGTCAACAACGGCTCCCTCACCTACGACCACAGCAAGGACGGGCGCTGGACGGAGCTGGCCGGGTGCTCCGCTGACCTGCGCAACCAGAACCACGACACCTTCCTGGCTGTGCGCTACTCCCGCGGCCGGCTCACGGTGAGACCTGGCGGGGCACCTGCGGGGGGTCCTGCGCTTCAGGTGGGGCAGGGCTGGATGTACCAGGAGCTGGAGATGGTTTTCCAGGCTCAGCCGCTGCCTCTCCGGCACCTCCAGCTCCAGAAAAGGTGCAGGCAGGCAGGATAGTGGTGTGCCAAAGGCGATTGCCTGGAGAGGGTGTGGAGTCTCACTCGCTGGAGATACTCCTGAATCATCTGGACACAATGCACGGGATCTGGGATGGCCCTGCTTGAGCAGGGAGGTTGGACCAGATGACCCATTGTGGTCCCTTCCAACCTGGCCTGTCCCCATGGTTCTGAACATTCCTGGTGTGACTCTCTCCTGGCTTTGCAGGTGATGACTGATGTGGAAGACAAGAACGAATGGAAGAACTGCATCGACATTGCTGGGGTGCAGCTGCCAACCGGGTACTTCTTTGGTGCTTCTGCTGGCACTGGAGATCTGTCTGGTGAGAGGGGGCTTTGCTCAGGGGAACACGTGGTGGTTGGAGCCTGGATTAGGTGACCCTGCCTTGGCAGGGGAGTTGGATCTCCAGAGGTCTCTTCCAACCCTAAAAATTCTGTGATTGTTACACTGGATGCTCTTGGATAGTTTCCATGGCTGCCTTTCCCTGAATTGTTTACTGGGCTCTTGAAACCCTTTTGGGCCCCAGGGCTGGGGAAAGGAAGCACCTGAGAGCTAAGGAACATCTTTGGATTGCAGTTTGGTATGTGAGGATGAGGGTGGCTTGAGAGGGAAGGAGACTGGACCTGGCATAGGAGGGTCTGAGGGGTGCTCTGAATGTGTGGACATCTCACAGCTTCTGATGACATTTGGTGCTGATGGTTGTTCCCCAGACAATCACGACATTATCTCGATGAAGCTGTTCCAGCTCATGGTGGAGCACCCTGTAGAAGATGAGACCGTTGACTGGACCAAGATCGAGCCGAGCGTCAGCCTCCTTAAATCCCCCAAAGGTGAGCCTGTGGGCTTTGGAAACCTTCCGTGGGGGATTGGGATGTCGGGGCTGGACTCTGGAAGGCGTTGAAGATGTGACACCCGGCAGATCTCCACAGGATCCGAGGTTGTGTGGGGCTCTGTAGCTGTTCTTTCCCTTGCAGACAACGTGGATGACCCGACAGGGAATTTCCGGAGCGGGCCGCTGACGGGCTGGAAGGTGTTCCTGCTCCTGCTCTGTGCACTGCTGGGCATCATTGTCTGCGCCGTGGTGGGAGCCGTGGTCTTCCAGAAGCGCCAGGAGCGGAACAAGCGTTTCTACTAGTGGAGCATCTGTGCCCAAACCCATCTTTTTTTATGGGGAGCTGTAAAAAACTGTGGTTTCTAAATGCTGTTTCTGAGAACTACCAGAAGTATTTTCTTACCTGTCTGTTTGGCTGTAACCCTTGCCCGGCCCTTGGCCTCCCGCGGGTTGGACTGAGGGGGATGATGCCCGCTGGCTCCCCAGAGCTGTGGTGTGGGAGCCTGGAGGTTGCTCCCCGGTTTTTCCAGCGCTCCCCCCGCCTTGCTGGGACTTGCTGTGCTGCCTGGGGCAGGTGTGAACATGAGGGGCTGTGGGGAGGGGGCTGCGAGTGGGGCATTAAAGGACTGACACCACCCGTGGCTCTGGCTCTGTCTGGTGGGGAGAGAAGGGGAGCTCTGCTGGGGTGGAGGATGGGAAACGCTGGTGTGGGGGGCTGAAAGAGCTGGGAGGGGGTTGTCCCAGCTTGGCGGGGTGCGGGGAGGCAATCCTGGAAGGATCCCAAAAGAGCTGCGGTCAGGGATCTCCTTTCACCGGCACCTGCAGCGGATGCGGTGGGGGGTTCCGGAGGAGCGCCGAGGCGGGGGGTGG
>VZRR01003912.1:11663-41538 GCA_013398015.1 Oreocharis arfaki
CATCAAACCCTGATCCCATCAAACCCTGATCCCATCAAACCCTGTCCCTATCAAACCCTGTCCCTATCAACCCCTGATCCCATCAAATCCTGTCCTTATCAAACCCCGAACACATCAAACCCTGATCCCATCAAACCCTGACCCCATCAAACCCTGTCCCTATCAAACCCCGATCCCATCTCCCCTCAGACCAACACCCAACCCCCCTCTACCGCTCACACTGATTTATTTCCTTTCCTCACGCCTTTTTTTCCTCACAAAAATCCTTCCCCACCCAGGACAGAGGGACCAGGAATGACACAACTCCTTCCTGATGTCCCCAAAAAAAGCCACATTCCCTTTCTTCCTGCAGATCAAACCCCCAAAACGCTGCACAGGGAGGATTTATTAGGTCATTATTAAGTATTTATCAGCTGGTTTCCTTCTGGGGGCTCAGAACCAAGGTGGCAACTCAGCTCTGCATCTTCAAAACATCTCAGGTGAAGGAAAAGCCGGGAAAAGTGCTTAAGCAGGGAAAATTTTGCCTGTGGAATGCCTTTGATGTAATATTTAGCTGAAATATTCCACAAAAAAAGTGTGGGGAAGAACGTCCTGGTTCTGGAAATGTTCTCTGCTGCTGTGGCAGAACCTTGAAATTATTTTTGAAATTTATTAATTTATTTAAATTTATAATTTAATTTAGGAGATGGATTTGCACATGTGGAGTCTGCAGGGTTTTTATTTTTCCTTGTAAAATGTGGAAAAATCATCTCCTGGCTGCACAGGGAACATTGGGAATGGTTGGGAAGAAGCTCAGGAAGGAGCTGAGGTCACTTATCCAGGATCCTAAACCACTCCTGCCTCATCCTGGAGCTCCCACACTGTTAAAAAAAAAGGGTAAATCCCATTATTCCCATTTTTCAAGTGGGATTAAGTGACTTTCCCAGGATCCAGAGGGACTCTGCTGTAGATGGGGAGGCTGCAGAACTTTCCCCCAAAGTTTGCTCATGGGGGATTAAGAAATTATCGCAGCCCAAGGGGTCAAAATCTGAGACTGAGTCTGGAATTTGAGAGAAACCCAAGTAAAAAATGGAACAAAGTGGGGGAAGAAAAAAAAAAAAGAAGCAGCAGAAAGCCGAAATAAAAATCAAACTTTTTAAAAAGAAAAAAAAACCCCCTCCAAAACACGAAAGTCAGCAGCTAAAAAAATGAAGCTGATTCACAGAAACAGAATAATGCAGGCAAATCCTTTCTTATCTCTTGCAGGAGGACACCATAAATTTCCTTTACAGTGTCACATATTTATGCCAAATATCCTCTTACACTGATTCAATTTATTCCAGGCTTGTTTCAAGAATTAGATGGGATTCCAAAGCCCTGAAAAAAATCTGCAGATGAAATTAAAGAAAAAAAGAACTTGGGAAAAAAACCCAAAAACCCTATTTATGATTTTAAGAGCTTTAAAGGGATTCAATTAAAAATATTACAAGTTGTTCTTTATTAGCATTACAAATATCACAATGTGACATTTCAGAGAGGGAATGAAAACAAAATGGCCAAGGGCAAAATGGGCATTAAATGTTTATTCCATGGAAATAAACCTCCCATTCCCTGATGGCTCATGGCGCAGGATGAGGCTCCTGGGGAAGCACGGCCCCAAAATTCCCACGTTTCCAGTTAAAAATCTCTCTCCATCTCAGCTTTCCCAGGTTTCCTTGCAGTCTTTCCTCTTACAGAGTAAGGAGGAAAGGGGAGAAAATACCTGGAATAGGGAGAGGGATGATCTTGCTCTGATTTTACATCCCTGAGCAAAATGAATGCTCAGGAAAGAAGGAGGAGAGGGATTTAGAAACAGTTGGGAAATGGGTGGAAGAGTCTGTTTGGGAGAAGGGAGTGCAGAAACAGGGACTGAGGGGCTGAACAAGGCTTTAAGGTGAGGGTGGGGAGGCCCTGGGAAAGGTTTCCCAGTAAAATCGTGGATGCCCCATCCCTGGAAGCGTCCAAGGCCAAGCTGGGATTGTGGAAGGAACAAGATTTTCCTTAAGGTCCCTCCCAGCCCAAACCACTCTGGGATTCTCTGACCTCGCCAAGGGCTGACCTGAGGGCAGGATGGGTGAGAAAAGGGACATGAAGGAGCTGGGAATTCCCACAAATCCCCAAAAATTCAGCCCAGCTGAGCCCCCTCAGGCTGCCCCTGGATCCCTGGGAGTGCCCAAGCCCAGCTTGGAGCAACCTCGGAGAGCGGAAAGAGCAGGATGGTCCTTAAGGTCCCTCCCAACCCAAACCACTCCGGAATTCTGCGACCTGAGGGCAGGATGGGTGATGGAAAAGGGACATGAAGGAGCTGGGAATTGCCACAGATGCCCAAAGGCAGCCCTCACCTCTGCAGACGGGCCGGTGGTCGCTCCAGGCCACGATGATGTCGCTGACCCTCTTGCAGGTGATGCTCTTGGAGCCCTGCAGGTCGTAGCCCTCGTTGCAGGAGAACTGGATGCTGGAGCCCAGCCTGGAGAGGGGACAGAGGGGACATGAGCCTTGTCCTGCCTCCTGCATCCCAGCATTTGGGGCCAGAGCCAGCCCCCGGCCCCACAGGCAGCAGCGGGAAGGGAGGAGGGACCAGCTCTGCCCCCACCTCTGCCTCCCCTTGTCCAAATCCCAGTTTTTAGTGACATTTCAGTGGGAATTTCATCCCCAGCCCGGGGAGAGGACACGCTCAGCATCCTCATAAAGTGAAAAAAATACATCTTCTTTATCAACTGCTGTTCTTTATTCTGTGGTTTGGATTCTGAGCCTTTGCTGCTGCAGCTGCTTTGTTCACTGAGGCAACTCAATCCAGTTTGCCGGGAATTCATCCCGAGGCATTTTAGGGACTGTTGGGAATTCCCTTCCCTCTGCCCTTCCCCTCTTTGCTGGATTTGAGGAGAATTTCACAGGCTGGGGTTCGACTGAGGGACACTTTCCACGAGCAAAACAGCCCCGGCCAGCAAAATGAGATGAAATATCGATTCCCCACGGCCACCAGCAGGCTGCAAAGGAAAACTGGGAGCTGGGAAGGGATAACAGCACTGTCTGAAACTTTAAAAACCCCAATTATCTGGCCCCACACAGACTCAGTGACAAGGAACCTCAGTCACCTCAAATCCTCTGAGGGCAGAGCTGGGCTGGGGCTTGAGATAATTTGTAAAGTCTTTTTTTTTTTTGGCTGTTTCAGTTTTCCTGCACTTAAGCAGGGGAGGGATGACAGCACACAGGGATTCTACAACCTGCATTGGGAAAGGATAAAATGGGAAGGGATCAAATGGATTGGGAAAGGATCAAATGGATTGGGAAAGGATAAAAATACTCAGAGAGATCTTTAGAGATCCTCACGTGGGACAGCACACACGGGCAGGGTTTTCCACACGTGCTCCCCAAATCTGGGCGGGATTTTGGGAGGTGCCACACCCGAGGGGGGCAGAGGGTGACCACAAATAGAGCCCCCCACGCCAGGAGAACACCCAGGAGCTCTGCAGCATGCACAGAACACACACCGAGAAGGTTCTTACCTAAAATCGTTGCCTATCCTTTTGCCTCTCTCGGGGATCCCAGGGTCTGGACACAAATTATGTCCCTGGGACACACCAACCTGAGTTACTACAAAGCAAAAAACAGCACATACAGAGACAGAATAGCAAAGGAAACGTTCTTTCAGCAGCTGTCTTGGTGGATGTGGCGAGAAAAATGGCAACTGGTAGCTCAAAAACCTCAACGCATTCCATTTCATTCCGGAGAAACAACAGCTTTGGAAAGAAATATCCTGCTCAGTTTATGCACCCGAGTGTTTTCTAGGAAATGCCAGCTAGGGACACAGTTTTCCCTCTGTTCCACTACAGAAATACCTCTGGAAAGAGTTGGTTTTTTGGTTGTTTTTTTTTCATTCTGCTAAATGACAGCGATCCCAGAGCCCATTTCCTGTGATTAAAACACCACCTGCGATCCTCCAAGGTGACCTCAGACCCCTCGGAGCCCAGCCCAGCGTGCCAGGGAAAGAAAACAACTCCATGAAAAGGCAGGTGGGTGATCCCAGGGGGGAAAACCAAGCACAGAACGAGAGGGAGAAAGGAGAGGGGAATGCGAGTCGAGGGTTTTAAAGCGAAGTCGTTTAGTTGGAACATGGAAAACTTTATGGAGCAACCTCGATGCCAACAAACATGAAACCCATGGAGTGGTGACCAGCACTGCACAAACCTCCCAGCTCCATCCTCGGCCTCCCCATCTCCAGCCCTCTCCAGCCTGTCCAAGGCGCAAAGGAGCGTTCAGGGTGGGGAAACCTGGGGGGTTCCTCAGCCCTGGCACAATCCTGATTTCCAGCTGGAATTCCAGCACGATAATATGGGACAAAGGGGTGATTTTGCCCCGGGAATTCGATGGGACTCGGTTTTCCTTGCACCCAAAACACCACCACCCTTCTCGGCCGTGACGCTGAAGCACTGAGACAACCCCATTTCCATTCCACCTCTGCCTGCTGCTGGATTCCAGGGAAAAAATCCCAATTCTCATTCCAAACATGGTGCCCCCAAGGCCACTGCCAGGAGGAGGGGGACACTGAGGTGACACCAGCACGCTGGGAGGTGTGCAGGAGGGAGCATGGAAGCGCTGGCGTGGGAAGAGCAGGCACGGGGAGAACCCGCCCAGACCGGACACACACAAAGCCAAGGCCATCCAATATTTGGGATTTATCCACTGGGGAATCCCTGGTGTATCCCAAACTCCAGCTGGGAGATGGGGGTGTTCCCACAAGGAGGGAAGGATTGATGGTCCCCAACTTTTGCCAATCCCAAACATATTCCAGCTTCTCCTGAGCACTAACACCTCTCTGGTGCCCTTTAAGTCCTTTTTAGGAATTTCCTTTTTTCCCTTTTTTTCCTCCCTTCCCACCGTGCTGGAGCAGGGATGGGGCTGGGACTGCCCCCACACGTGGCTCTGCTTTCCCACACGATGCTTTGGTGCTCCGAGCTCTCCTCTGTGTGTGTGAGGGCCCAGAGGTGACAGAGACACGGATTCATGGAAAACAGCCTCCTGAGGGATTGTTTTCCCACTTTTCCACGTCCCTCACCCCTTGTTAAGCTCAGTCAGCTGGGGAGGCAGCAGCACCAAAGCAGCACCCGGCATCCCTCGAGTTTTTTGTAGCTCCAAAGCTTTGCTGCCACTTCTCACAGGCCCAGAGAATTCCAAATGTATCCCAGAGCCCGAAGGAAGGGAGCCCACGGATTCAGCTCCCAGCTTCTGACAGGAAAAGCTTGGCTGAACAAAGTCCCCAGGTGCCACCATCCTCTTTGGGGTTCCTTCCCTGTCCCTCCCCACACGCAGAGGTGACCCCTGTGCACAGGCAGCTCCAAGCAAAGGAAAATTCACCTCAGGATGAGGGACCCAACGGGGGTTTTATGTCCCAAGGCCATGTGGGAATGAAGGAAAACTGCTCAAATTCCTCATCTTACCCCTAAAACTTGTCCAGAGTGAAACCTCCCTGACCAGACACACCCGTCATGTGCACACCCACAGCTTCCAGGGCTGCGTCCCAACACTCGGGAGCTCTTCCTTGGATAAAAAATCACATTCCCACAGCAAATTCCTCCTCCCGTGATCAAACCCCCCCCGACCACCCCTTCTGTGCCCCCCAGAGTGGGTCACTGCTGTCACACCCAGTGATTATTTCCCATATTGGATAAAAACAAAGCCTGAGATTCAAAACTTTGGGAAGAAACACAGCCCCGGATTCCTGGGAAAACACAGGCCTCGAGGAGAGTTTGTCAGTCCCATTGCTGAGGTCTAACCCCAGCTCATCCCTCGTTAGCTGGAGATTCATTAACACCTAAAAACACGTGTAGATAAAGCAGAGAACAGGGAAGATAAAGCTGAGCAAGGGGGAGAGGGAAGATATCTCCATATCCTGGGAGCTGGGGAATTTCCCTTTTAAGGAGTAAAAGAAAAGCAGGGGATGGATTAGATGCTCATTTACAGCAACTTTTGTTCTCTGCCTTTTGTTTTGAGCACACACACACACACACACACACACACAAACAGAACCAGCCCAAAGGTTCTAAGCCGTGTTTGTCACGCTGAGAACTCTCTGTCGGTGCCATGTTCACCTTCCCAAAGCTTCACCTGGGCTGTGCCATTCCCAGACGAACCCTTCAAGGTTACTGGAAAAACAGCAGACCCCCAAAATTGTGATGAACTGATCGATTTCTGTATTAGAAGCTCAGGAATTCCCTCCCTCGACCATGGGATCGGTTTTCCACCCCCTCATTCTCCCGATTTTTTCAACAGCTTCTTTCTCCTCGTGCATTCAGTGACAGCCAGGTCCGACTGTTCCCTTTGCCACTGGAATTCACTGTTAAAATCTCCTTCAGTTCTAGCTCTCTTGATAAAAAAAGTTCACTGACCGATTCCCAAGGGACAATTTCTCTCTGAATTTCCGAACTACGAAACAAAGCAGCACCTAAAAAGCTTTGACAGAGCCCCAACATCTCTCAGCACGAGAAATACAGAGAAAGGAGTGTGAAAGGAGGGGATCCTTCCTCCGGGCAGGAGGGGTGGGAAGGACAGGAATTAGATTGTTTAAAGGGTTAATCTGTGTGGTCACACCAGGGCTCGGAGTTATTCCGTGCAAACTTCTGGGCACGGTTACAAAAATCAGGCCTGAGAGCAGGGAGCTGATTTCGGGGTGCAGGGCTCACCCCAACGAGGTCTTGCTGCATTTCCAAGCCCCAAAGATCCTCCAGCACCCAAAAAACGAGGATTAAGTGATCCCAGAACCTCAGTGACACTGACCCAGACACGAAACACTCTCTGGTTTAGCAACACCAAGTGTGAAGAGGCCCTGACCCTGGGAAAGACCAATTCCAGCTGGAAACGTTCCACCTGGAGAATCCTAAACCCAAATTTCCCACCTTGTGCTATCCCAGAACAGCTCAGACAATGCAGGTTCACAACCACCCCCAGAATTCCAGAATTCCCAGACCATTTCCAGGCTGTCCCAGCCAACCCAAGCAAAGCTTCCCCCCCAGCCCAGGGTGGCTCCTGTGTCCCTCAGCCGGGGCTGTCCCAGCACCGCCAACACTCTCACACTTCCCCCGCATCCAGAAACTTCCACACACTCGGCTGAGACCTAAAAACTGCTCAAACCCCCCCAAAATGACTTGGCAAAGCAGATTTTGACCGAGCTGGGCACGCACAGAACTTCCACTCCTTCATCCAACCCCTCCCAGTAACCTCACAGGGCCTCTCCAGGTGTGCCTCACCCAAACACCACAAAGGCCAAACCCAAACACCACAAAAGCCAACCCCAAACACCACAATTTTCCCGCTGTGGGACCCGGGATATCCACATTTACACTCTGCATTCAGGGACAGAAACAGCCTCCAAAACACGACCTCAAATTTAAAACGATTTCTTCTACCTGCATTATTTTTCGTTCTGTATTATTTTCCCCCTCAAAGTGATTCAAGCAAGATTTCCCAATAATTTTACTGATGGTGAGCAGCACAAGGCACTTAACTACGAATTCAAACGAACCCATTCCAGCACAACCAGCACCACCCCCCAGAATTCCACATTTTTATGTATTTTTTCCCTAAAATAACACAAGCAGCTGTTACATCACTGCATTTTGCCTCCACTCAGACACACGGAACACACAGGGTTTAATCTCACCAATCCCAAATCCAAAAACTCTGCAAGACCTGCAGGATTTAAGCCTGGATTCTTCCAGGGAGGATTTTAGGCCAGGTTTTAGTGAAGAGCACTTGGAAAGAAAACACTGCTGGTAGGAATAACTGAAAATACAGCATGGACTTGAAGATCTTTTCCAGCCTTAATGATTTTAGGATTTTATGGCTCAGCTTTAAGTGCTACCAAGAGACACGAGAATTCCTGAATTTCTGGTATTTGAGCCAGAGCAACTGGAAATTGCTCTGGAATGGGAAATTCCTTTAAGCAGCCTGTCCCACCTGTGTAATTATCTGGGATGCAGACTCAGCTCATGGAAGTTTGGGAGCAGAGGGGGCACGGCCAACCCTGCAAATCCAGCAGGGAACAGAGCAGATAAGGCTTTGGGCTCCTTGTGCTGTGAAAAGACCCAATTTTCCTGGCGCCATCTCCTCGGGAATCAGCACTTGTGCAGCTGGAAATTCCCTGTGGGAGCAGAAGGCTGCCTGAGATAGGGATAATCAGGGCTGGAAATCCAGACCTGACGGAAAGCAGGGCACGGGGAAGGAGCTGGAGGCTCAGGGAAGGTGACAAGGACCACGCTGGGAAGGGGCAGGAATTGAGCCATGTCCCCATTCCCATTATTCCAGCTTAACCACTCCCAGCCTGAACTGCCTCTGTCAGCAGGATGAGATCCGAGCTCCCAAGATGCTGAACTGGCAGCTCTGAGCTGCTGCCCCTTGGGAGAGGATAAACCAGGCACAGGGAATGAATTCCATTTTCCTCCTCGGAAGTGCAGCAGGACCGGGACAGGGCAGGATCTGCTGGAGAGGGAAGTGCAGGTGCCGTGTCCTCCTCAGCCTCAGCGCACTAGGAACGGGTAAAACTGCTCCAAAGGCCATTCCCAGGAAGGAGAAATGGGAATTCCATGTATTCCTAACCCCAGAATACTTCATTAAACCGATGGCTTCAAGCCAGGCCAGCATTCATCACTCCCTCCCCCACATTCCCCCAAATCCAGGACACCGCACACCCCGCTCCAAACACATCCCTCGGTCTCCACACCAAGCCAGGAGGGTTTTCCAAACGAATTCCCCACTCCATTAAGTGCACTGGGATGTTCATCACAATTAAATTCTTCCTGGCAAGGAATGCATCACCCAGCCAGGAACAGGACTCAAAATTCCTTTAAAATGGAATCCGTTTTCCCTGGACACGCCCCCAATGTTTTCTGCTCTGGAGATTTTGGGCTGTTTTTTTTTTACCTTGTTGGGCCTTGCTCCCAAAAAACCAGAGCCCCTAAACATTCTCCTGGGAGCTGGGAGGGAGCCCCTCGTTGCAGACAGACACTGAGCCACGATTCAGATCCCTTCATCCATTTCTCTGAATGCTGTATCCAAAATCCACCGGAATGAAACGTCCAAACTGCTCCTCTCTGATGGGGAAAATGGGCTGTGCAACAAAACGAGCAATTCCAGCCTCTCCCCTAAAATCCATTTGGAAAAATGCTACATCCTGCTCCCATCTGAATCCATACAAAATATTAAATCCAACTCAGATCCCTCCTGTGTTATTTTAGAGTCGCCACAAGAGCCCAAGAGCTGGGGACAGAAACCACAGGTTTTGCTCCTGATTTGGGAAGCACCTGATGGGAAGATGGAAGATTTCCCACCTGCCAGAGGGAGGCACAGCAGTGACAGGGGACACTCTGCCCCGACACACCAACCACTGAACACGACCATTGAACCCAAAAAATCAGCATTAGAAACCCAGAGTTAGGGTTTTTCTGCAGGGAAAATGGAATAAAACTCAAACAGAAAAAGGAAGACGCTGCTACTGCCTCTATAAATTTTCTAATAGGTTTTGTTTGGTGTCGTTCCTTATCTCTGCTCCTTATTTACAATGATAACATCAACCCCATTCCCAAAATTCTTTGCTTTCCCCGCTAAAAGGAGCCCAAAGCCACGACCCCCAGGCTGTCCCGGAGCACAGAATCAACCAAATCCACAAATCCCCTCATCCCCCTTCCAGGAGTTAGTAAATGCTTGTGAACAGAGCACGGGGAGGAGGAAGTGATGCAGAAATGCAGAGGGAAGAGAGGGAAAAGCACCCGAACTTTTAAGAGTGGCAAAGTTTTAGAGATTACTGGAAAGTCCAATGGAATGTCCCAGAGATTGTTATCGAAAAGACAGCGAAGGAAGAGCCAAAAAACTTACACACAGATGTCTTCTGGTTGTTGTCCTTGCTGGGCATGAGCTTCACCCCTCTGGACTTCAGCTCCATCTGCTTCTTGACTGCAGGGATTGCAAACAAAGGAGAGACGAGGGAAAGGTTTAGCTGAGCTCCAGGGATTTTTAAATTTTCATTTTAAAGAGAAAACGAAGCTGGAGTTGGGCATCACCCACATCCCACATCCTTCCCACTGGGATCAGCCGACTTAGCCTGACCCCTCAAAACCGGCAGGGATTTATGTTCCATGTTAGGGCTTTGGAGAGCTTCAGTTTGAGGATAAAAATGGGGTCCAACCCCTCCATCCCTCAGCACTAAAAATGGGAGACAGAAAAAAGGGAAGAACTAAGAAACTTCAGGGATGCCGAGAGGAAAATGCTGAGCTGGTTCCCCCCTGTTTTCCTGCTGCAGGAATTTATTACATGAATCCATTATGGAATATCCAGAGCCATTCCACGGGAGCACTCACGTCCTAAAAACTGCAGACATGGTCTGAATAAACAGCAGGCTCCAAAAAGCAGGAAAATAGCAGGGAAAACAAAATTAAACCCGGATTATTGGCAAAGGGAAATATCAGTCTGGAGCCCCACGCTGAATTGTGACCATTCACTCTCTGCTCCAAACCTCCACCAGATGAGGAGAAAAACCAGGAAAGGGAACAGGAATTCCATCCATCTCCAAGAGCCCCATCCTTTCCCAGCAGGCAGCTCCCCACGCCAGGGAGCAGCAATTTGTTTTCCTGATCTGCACTTGGCTGCTGCAGCCGAGGCTCCCTCCACCCCCGAGGGTTTGACACAAACCCCACCTGGCAGAACCATCTGGGAGCAGCACAACACCTGGAATTGGGACAACCCGGCCTTCCCAGACAGGAGTTGGGATAATCCACCCTTCCCTGACAGGAATCGGGACAACCCAGCCTTCAATGGTGGAAGTTGGGATAACCTGGCATTCCCTGGCAGGAATTGGGATAACCCGGCCTTCCCTGGTGGAAATTGGGATAACCCAGCCTTCCCTGGCGGGAATTGGGATAACCCAGCCTTCAATGGCAGGAATTGGGATAACCCAGCCTTCCCTGGTGGAAATTGGGATAACCCAGCCTTCCCTGGCAGGCTGGAGCTGAAGTGGTTAAAGAGCAGCTTCCCAGCAGAGAGCTCAGTGTCCAAACCACTTCCCGGGAGCCTTTTCCTGACGAGCCAGCCCTCACCCACGGAGAAACCCAGCCCCGCTCTCACTTCAAACCCTCCTCCCTGTGCCCTTCATCTTGTCAGCCTTTCATCCCTAAATGAGCACATTCCTAAGACAAAGCTGTCAAGGAAAATTACCCATCTAACGAACGAGGGGGTTTTTAATCACGCTCTTCTTTTTTTTTGGGCTTAAAAAAAACCTGTTTGGAACAGCTGTTGCAGGAGCCTCAGCCGGGGAGAGGCTCCTTGAAGCTCACCTGAGGTGGTGCTTTGAGGGACACGCTTTTCACTCATCATTTACTCCCAGCTTTTGGCTTTCTCTTTAAATAAAGCAGCAGTAACTTCAAACTGAGGGCTGCGTTAGCTGGGAAATATTCATGAGGAAAAGCTGCTGCTGCTCCCGTCTTCCTCACCAGCTTCAATCTGTTCAGGGGAGCTGCCTTTTTTTATTAATTGAAGAAGGGAAAGCTAATTAACAGCCGGCTGCTGTCAAAGCAAATCGAACTCGTGTTTCTTTTTACTCCAATTCCACCTGCGAGTGCAGGAGGAAATGAAAGCAGCAGGGTTTGGGATGCCCCAAAGATCCACGTGGATGGGAACCACGGGATATTTCCAGCCTGATCTCAAGGTTTTTAATAAATGTGTTATCAGTGGATCAAGGAAAGGACTTGGGGCTACCAGAACTCACATTTCTGGGGTAAAAACCTTTTTCTGCCTCAACTAAAATAGTGACAGACCATCCTGCAGTGATTCTCCAGCTTTTTCCAAGCAAACACGGGGATAACGCCCCAATCCCGGCCACCATTCCCTCCCAGGGAGCAAAACCCAGTCGATTCCGAGTTTCCAAGGCTGAATTTGGGCTGTGGCAGGATGTGCAGTGGGACTTTGCAGGCCCTAAGTCGCTGCTCTGTGGTTGTGCTTTGGGGCACCATCAGTGACGGGGCAGCTCTATAAAATAATCCCCATTTTTGTATCCTCCACACCTTCCCTGTGCACAGGGACACACTGTGTCCCGTTACCCAGCCCCCAGGGAATGTTTCCACTCTCCACACACACAAAAGCTCAGCTCGGGTCATTTGTGCATGATAAAGGGAATTTAGAGGCCGAGCAAAGCTTCCCAAGCATGGGTGAACCCCCCAGAGCTGATGGTGGCACCACGGATGGAATGAGATATCCTTGGAAAGGTCAACTTTTCCCATCAGGACACAGCAGCCTGCACGGATTTCCCCAATGCTGGACATCCCAGATCCAGGAGAAAGCAGTAGAAGGCGTCCCTGCCCATGGCAGGGCATGGAATGAGAGGAGTTTTAAGGTCCCTTCCAACCCAAACCATCCCAGGATTCTCTGGCATGGGGAATTCATCATCTGGATAAACCCAGGCCTGGAAATTTTTCAGGGACACATTTCTAACCAAGGTTCTCCCAGAGCCACCCCTGCCAGATGCCATCCAGCAAACACCCAGCTCCAACCCTGTTCCTGATGGAAAACCTGCCTCCCAAACCCCGGAGCAACGGGAACAAGCAGCAGAAACAAGCAGCAGACACCCAACCCCGAGCACCAATCCCAAAATCCAGAGGCTGAGCTGCATCCCTGGGAAGCATCTCCTCTCTAACTGCATCGTGTCCCTTCCCAGGATCATTGCTAAAGAGGGATCAGTGCATCCTCTGCTCTTCATCCTTCATTCTGGAGCCGTAACGATGCCACTCAGGCTTTACAGACGACTCCACTGAGATCAGAACCAAGCACAATAAAACACCTCCTGGTTTTGGGTTGTTTTGTTGGTTTTTTTTTTAATTAAATAAATAAGAACAATTCTCCCACTCCCTGCCCTCCAAAACCCCGTACTTGAAAATCTACTCTGTCTGTAAATTGGAATGTGGAGCAGTACTACAAAGGGCTGTGTCAGGATAATTGGATGAACACAGACTCCTGTTTTCTGGAGGGTTTTGCTGCTCGCACACATCCAGCAGATCTAATGGAATACTCAGCATCCTGTCAGATTTGAGAGATGACATTACAAAGCCCTGCCAGCGCGGCAGGCAGGCCGGGCTGTTCCTTTTAAACCACTTCATGTTGCTCTAAATGAGAATTTAAGCAGACATTTATTTATTTTTAATTTGGAAAAGAGCATTTCGGCAGCAACAGCAAAAAAATCTATTCTGTGAGGCTCTGTTCTCCTTGTTGGGGGAATTGCTGTTAAATCCAGATCCTGCCTGGATCTCTCCCTCCGGCTGGGATGATTCAGCAGCACCTGGGACACAGCAGGATGCTCACAGGGGGTCTGGCTCTTGGAGGTGAAGAGAAACACCCTCAAAAACAACTCTTTGAGAAAATCCCTCTTTTGGCAGCCTGAGCAACGGATCTTTGGGAATCAGAGCCTGCACGAGCACCAGAACTGCCCAGAATTGCCCAGGAGACTCCACAGGCTGCATAGGAGGAGCTAAAAATCCCTTTGCAGCCCAAGGGGGTGATCCAGGATGAGGAGTGGGAGATCGGGACGAAGAAGGGAAGATCCAGGATGAGGTGGGGAAGATCCAAGGTGAGGAGAGGAAGATTCAGGATAAAGAATGGAAGATCTGAGATGAGAAGTGGAAGATCCGAGATGAGAAGCGGGAGATCCGAGATGAGGAGTGGGAGATCCGAGATGAGGAATGGGAGATCCCAGATGGGGAGGGCAAAGTCCAAGATGAGGAACGGAAGATCCAAAATGAGGAGTGGGAGATCCAGGATGAAAATGGGAAGATCCAGGATAAAAAGTGGGAGATTCAAGATGAAAAGGGGAGGATTCAAGATGAGGAGTGGGAGATCAAGATGATGACAGCAAGATCCAAGATGAAGAAGGGAAAATCCAGGATAAAGAGTGGAAGATCCAAGACGAAGAAGGGAAGATCCAGGATAAAGAGTGGAAGATCCAAGACGAAGAAGGGAAGATCCAGGATAAAGAGCGGGAGATCCAAGATGAAGAAGAGAAGATCCAGGATAAAGAGTGGAAGATCCAAGATGAAGAGGGGAAGGTCTGTCCAAACTGAAGCCTGTCCATGCACAGATCTATAAACCAAAGCCAGCTGCTGGGAGCAGCCTGGGACGGTGGAAGGTGCCCATGGCACGGGGTGGAGCTGGATGGGATTTACGGTCCCTGCCAACCCAACCCATTCCAAGGCTCCACGACACCCTCACAAAGCCATTTATGTGTCTCACGTGTGCCACAGAGAGCTCCCCAGTGCCTCCCTGACGGAGCCAGCTCTGCTGGGATCCGTCCTGTGCCAGGGCTGGAGCTCATCCCATTTATCTTCCTCCCGGAGGGAAGGGAAGCGGCCGGGGCGGGGAGATCGATAAAAGCTGCAATTACGTGGTGGTAACAATCAGCTCCAGAGCAATTAGGGAGCCAAGTTCTGCCATAAAACATGTGCAGAGAGGGGCAGCAGAGCCAGGGCAGCATTCCCATCTCTCCAGCATCTCTGCAATTCCCGCCCTGCATTTCCAGCCCCTCTGACAGGGGGGAACAGGGGACTTCTGAGGAGCTGCCACCTCACCTGGCTAAAACACTTCTCCGTTATTTTCCTCCACCTGCAGGCACCTTTTTGAAGAAGCAGGAAGGGGAGGAAATTTAAAAAATAATCCTATACACAGATTTCTCAGAGCCCCTTTTACTTCCTTACACAAGGAACGGGGAAAAAGCATTTGCAAAAATCAAGATTCACCTGAATGAAAGGGAAAAGGGGGAAATACTGAACTCTCCCAGGAAGGGAACGAATTTGCTGTGTTCAACAACAACAAAAAAAACCCCCCTTTGCACAGCCTGATTGCATCTAACCTTGCTTTTACATTCCTAAAGTGATTTCCAAATGAGGGCACGGATTAGGGAGGGCGGAGAGGGAACAGCCAGCGAAGGTGTTCTGCAAAACTCGGGATCAATTTAAACAAGCTGCAAGGGAAATTGTTTTCTTATAGATTATCAGCAAAGCCAGAGCCCGTCCCAGGGGACACGGGGGGTTCATAAATGATGTACAGACACGTCTTTGGGAAACAGACAACAAATTAGAGCCGCCCTAAAGCCTCCCTTCCTTCTCCTGGCCGATCCTGATCCAGCTCTCCTGATGAAAAATGCATTTCAGCTGCTGTGCTTCCCGTGGAATTACAAGGCCCGTTTTGTAGGGATTTATCTCCTGTGAAATATTTATGTCCAGGCTGGGTTGTGGGAAGGGTTACAGGGACATTTTTAAAGAATCAGCATCTCCTGTCCGACAGATCTCGCTGCCTGCAGACACCTCCCCTTCCTCCCTGGGACCTTTCATTGCTTGGCTGCTCGTTTTGCTTTGTTTTAAGCACTGAAAGACAGAAAAAAGCTGCCAAACTCCGCAAAAACCAGCAGGAAAAACGAGGCCAGGTCCCCTCTGGCAGCTGGGCCGAGGTCCTGCCTCGACTGCAGCTCAGGAACGGGGAGTTCAGTTCACTGTTAAACACTCCGTGCCCAGCTCCGCGGCGATGAGAACCCCCTGGCATTTATCTAATGGGGGGATTAGAGCATTCAGCTCAGCTTCCCCACCCAGGGACAAAGGCTGACTCACACAGGTGCTCTGGAGAAAGCAGCGCTCCCGACAGCCAGGGGAAAGGCATCTGAAGGGAAGCTGCCTTTTCCAGGTGTTTGTGCTGCACAGCAACAACAAAAGGGGTTTTTTCCCCCTTTTTTTCCCATTTACAGGGCCAAGGAAAGCAGGAAAGTTGAATAATGACGTGGTTTGTGTGTGGAGGCCACGACAGCACTGCTAAGAACAACCAGGGAGCATCCAAATGGGGCAGCTTTGTGGATTTATCCAAGGAAAATGCTCTCCCTTTCCCTTGACTCCTCCCCAGAGCTGTGGAACTTTCTCCCAGCAAAAGGAAACGTGCTGAGCTCCACCGAGCCCAGCCTTGGGAGGGGACTGCAGGAGGCACTGGATGGCATTCCTGCTCCTTCCTGCTTCCCTCCCCCTCGCCTGGATCCTGCCTCCAGAGCCTCCTGCACCCACAACCTCCTTCAAAGACATCACAGGGAACGGTGGGAACACTTCCAGGGAACCCACCCCATCCCTTCTGGAGACCCTCTGGTCCCACCAGGGGCTGCCACAGCCTCGGAGCAGCATCTTCTCTCCACTGCCAAAGGATCTCCTGTCTCTCAACAGCATCTGAACATCCCAATCCTGAAATCTTCTTATCCCAATGCTGAATTCTCCCTGTGAGGGTGGGGAGGGGCTGGGATGGATTTCCCAGAGAAGCTGTGCCTGCCCCATGCCTGGAAGTGTCCAAGGCCAGGTTGGACGGGGCTTGGAGCACCCTGGGACAGTGGAAGGGTTGGATGGGATGGGAATGGATGGGTTTAGAGCTCCTTTCCAACCCAAACCCTCCTGGTATTCCAGAACTTCCCAGATTCAGGTATCGCTGCTCTTTTACAGACGGAGAAATGGACTCAGGAGGGAATATTGGGAAGGGATTCCTCCCTGGGAGGGTGGGCAGGCCCTGGCACAGGGTGCCCAGAGAAGCTGTGGCTGTCCCTGGATCCCTGCAAGTGTCCCAGGCCTGGCTGGAGGGGGCTTGGAGCAGCCTGGGACNAGGGGGCCTGGAGCACCCTGGGATAGGGGAAGGGTCCCTGCCTGTGGCACTGGATGGGTTTTAAGGTCCCTCCCAACCCCAACCATTCCGGGACCGCGTGGAATCCACACTTTGGGGGATTTCAGCTGGAAAACCAACAGCAGCAGGATCATGCAGGGAGGCAGCTGTGGATTCCTGGGAAAGCTGGCACGGGCGAGGCCAGGCAAGGGCATGCATCGATTCACTCCTTTACCTTGGTACTGGGCGCTGAAGCCCTTCTGCCGGTGGTTGCCGTCGGAGGTGAAGTGCAGCCGCAGCCAATTCTTGCTGCTGATCACGGGGGCCGGCAAATTCATCCCGGTGAACCTGCAGGGGGGCAAGGAGCACGGCCACGTCAGCACCCCGCCACAGACCCCCAAACCCGCCTCTCCAGGCCATCCCCTCCCCCAGGAATTGGGGAACTCCTCCGCGGGTGCCACGCGCTCCAGGAGAGCACCCCCACCCCGCGGGTGTTTCCAGCCGCACATTCCTGCTGGGATTCCCATCTGAGAGCCCCGTGTTTGCCCTTACAGAGGTTTCCATCCCTTTTTCTGAAGGCAAAGAACATTCCCAAACTTTCTCAGTTGCTCTCTTCACGTTTGGTTAACCCCCACGACAAAAAACTCTGTTTATTTTAACTCAGGAAGGGAAAGGACGGCAAGAACCGCTTCAATTTTGATTTTATTTATGTGCCATCCCAACCTGAGGAAGATTCCAGGCAGCCACCAAGGTGGGAAGCTGCAGAGCCCAGCAGGAGCCCTTCAAAACTCTTTATAATTTAATTTCCTTTTAAAATATGAGGCTGTTTGCTTCATTAAACTCCAGCTCACAAATCCTGGCTGAGTTTTGTCCCAAGCCAAGTTTTAGACTGGAACGTTTCTCCCAAGTCACAGAGCTCGGACTGAGGTCCGTGATGGTGACATTCTCATGGTGGGGACACCACCACGACCAAAGCTCTCATGGAACCCTGTTCCTGTTAATGAAAGTTAATTATTTAATCCCCAACTATGCCTTAGTTAAGACTTACTGCCGTTCCAACACCCATTATTGGCATTCCAGCACCTTTTATTGGAATTCCAACACCTTTTATTGGAATTCCAACACCCATTATGGGCACTCCAACACCCCTGGATTTCAGGTGAAGGCAAAAGGATCCTGGGAATCTCCTCCATCCACAGGATAATTCAGATTTGATTATTTAACATTTTTTAGCAGCAGATCTGACAGCCCATGGAGCATTCCAAGAGTCCTTCAGTCACCCAGTGCCTCCAGAGGTGACCTCAGCTCCTCCAGGTGGGATCCAGGCTGGAATTGGCAGCGTTAATTAACGCAGAGGGGCTGCCCCACCCGTTAATGAGCTGCAGGGTGATTAGGCTGCATAACTACAGCATCTCTGCCACCTACAGTACGATGCAAAGCCTGGATTATCCCGTGCCTGGATCCTGCAGCGCTCTGAGCGTCACTGAAACATCTCCAAACCGGGCTGTCAGGCTGTTCCCAACCATTTCTCCATGGATTACTCCCATCCCGCTCCCCAGCCCTTCCAGGAAGGCGAGGTGGTGCAGAAATGGATTCTCTGGGGCTTTGTGCCACCCTTGGGTAACCCAAAGGGAGCTGAAACGACTGAATTGGGAACTTCTCCAAACAACCAAGTTCAAACCAACAGATTTGGGGCTGAGATCAAACACGGGATGCCCCGAACCCATCCTGAGGAAGCTCCCCGGGCTGGTTGTTAGGACAACACCCTTAAACTTAATGCTCCCACCCCCTAAGGGCCCTTCCATGGCTCATTCTGCACCAGCAGTCGAACTCCTCACAAATAATCTTGGGCTGTGCAGAGCCAAATTTCCCTTTCACAGCTGTAATTCAATTGCCTGAGATAAAAAAGAGAGAAAAATAAACCAAAGCTGCCTGAACGAGGCTCGGTTTCCCCTGGCCCCCCTCTCGATTTTCATTTTTAATCAGCACATCCTTGAAGGGTGGATTCAGCAGCCTGGGGACTGGGAATGCACTGACACAGACACTTCACAGGCTCATGGAATCACGATGCCTTCAACATCACACACCCAGCACACAGAAACCAGCGCTCAGGAAACGCAGGAACTCCTGGAACCGCCTGAAGAGCATCAAAAAACTCCTCAGTGGCAGCAAAAACTTAAAAATACGGGGTTTTTTTCTGGATGTCTGAGCCCAATTTATCTCCTCCTGCAATTCAAGCTCGTGGTGGATGAACAGATTTCAGGTTTTTATCCTGTGGTTCTTCGTGGCACAGAGAAACAGGAGCACACCGGGAGCTTTCCGTCCCCAGATCCCTCCTGCTGCACCCACTCCCGGATTTATTTCCCTTTTTTCACCTCAGCTTCCATGAAAACCAGCCAGCCATCCCCCCAGGACACCAATCCCCCACAGAAATCCTGCTGTGCATCCCAGGGTGCTCCCAAAGCCATTCCTGCCCTGGCAGGAGCTGTGGGTTCATCCCTCCTGCTCCCTCAGAAACATCCTTGTGGTTCACTGGGCGTGGTGGGATTTGGTTGGACCTTGGAGGTCTTTTCCAATGATTCCACAACCAGCAGGATTTCAGGATTTTCCTCTTTATTTTTGTGTTTTCCTTTGCTGTCACCACCCTGCCCCCAAGCCCCACTTGAACCCTGTTCAGCCTGGGAAAAAACTTCACCTCAAACATCTGATTTTATCCCAAATCCTTTCCAGCAGCCTTTTAAACCTGGGATATTTTTCCCTTGAGCAACACCGACGCCTCCACATTAAACACAATTCTTTTATTTAATACCACAGAGGGGTTAATGCCATCAAAACTCCTCTTTTCTGAGAAAAACCACTCAAGTGTGG
Organism: Oreocharis arfaki; assembly: GCA_013398015.1. Lineage (NCBI taxonomy): Eukaryota > Metazoa > Chordata > Aves > Passeriformes > Paramythiidae > Oreocharis > Oreocharis arfaki. Next base: position 31,200 of record VZRR01003912.1, read on the forward strand.
CTTTCTCAACTCTTTTCTTTATTCCTTTCCTTGCTCTCTCACTTCCCACCGAATCCAGGCATTAAATATTTATCCCACTCCCTCCCCTGGCACAATTAGTATGGCTGTACATGGATGGCACTGATTACTCTGCATTCACGTCCCATTATCTATTTACAATCCCAATTCCTGCTTTAATTTGTTTCCACGCGGAGAGGAAGAAAAGGAAGGGGGAAAAAAATCAATGAAGTGTCACAAAGTGAGGCAGAAGCTCCGGAGGAGCAGGAGGAGATGTGTGCACAGGGATTTGAAGCACCCTGGAATTAATCAAACCACGGATTTGGCCGTTAGTTCTTCTTAAAAGGTCCCAAACACAACGAGAATTCCTCATGTGGATGCTGCAAGCCCAGTGCAGGAGTCAAAGGTCATGGCTAAAGGCAGGAATTCCAGCTGAAATCCCGTTATTTCCAGTGAAATATGTGGAGAGGATGGATTTAATGAACTTGAATTGCCCAGCACTGGGGTGCAGTCCAACACCAGCTTCAAACAAAAGCAAAGGACATCACTGGAGATGTTTTATCCTTTTTCTTCCCCCCTGAACTGCTTGTGTTGATTTAATTTAACCTCTCTGCTCGTTTAATTTCTCTTCTGACACCCCCTTGGATCTCTGTGGATAATCCCAGACATCAGCCAGGCTGGCTCCTGGGTTCTTCTGGAGTCTCCACCATGAATTCTGGGTGAATGTCCCTGATATTTCCCCTTCCTGGAGCTCAGCTCTGCCTTTTCCTGCCCTGGCTGTGTTTAACCCAAAGTGAGACCCCCTGGAGTGGCTGGGAGGAGGAAGAGGAGGGGAGATTCCAGCAGCATTCCCGGGGATGGAGGAGCCAGGGCTGGCAGTCAACAGGAAATCCAGGGAGAAGAACACACCGGGATCACCTCCCCTCTGGAAATGTTCCAGCCAGGCTGGACAGGGCTTGGAGCAGCTGGGACAGTGGGAGATGTCCCTGCCCATGGATAGGGTGGCACTGGATGGGATTTAAGGTCTTTTCCAACCCATTCCACTCTTGAATTCCACCATCCACAACTGGATTTGGGGCTGTGGACACTCAGTTTAACCAGAATTGTTGATGGCACAGACCTGAGCCCAGCCCAAATTTCACTCTGAGCTCCAACCCCAGCCCAACCAGAGCCTCCTCTTCCCTCTCACCCTTCACTCCACGGCACCACTGCCAACTCTGGGATTCATTTCCCTCTCGCTGCCTCTCAGGGACACCTCTCAGCAGCTCTTTATCTCCCTGTGTGTTATTATTCACTTCACCTGTATTTTTAACTTTTCATCCAAACCTCTCCTCAAATTACCAGGAGAGCTGTACCATTAATTCCGAACATCTTACTCGAGCTTGTCTGCTCTCTCAAACAAAATACACTTAAGCACCTCTAGACCTCATTTTCTGGTCGCAGGAGACGTCTCCTCACAATGGACTTTCACAAGGAAAATGAATAATTAGATCCAGTTATTGTTCCTCCTTTCGTGCTGGAGGGATGGGAGGAGCACACCTGCATCTTAACTCTGCTCCCGAGCCTGCAAGTGGCTCAGGAAGCGCAGGGAGAGATCCCAAATCACCCCACACCCTTGGGAAGCAGCAGGTTTGGGACACGGAAATCCTCTGATTATAGGGAATTGTGTAAAAAACCACCCCATGAACAAGGAAAAAGGAACTTCTGGGACCAGGAAGGGATTTCTCTTGGGAAGGGTGTGCCCCTTCCAGGCTGCCCAGTCCCTTCCAGGCTGCCCAGTCCCTTCTTCACCGGAATGTTTTTAAGACTGGAATTCCCCACTGGAATGTTTTTAAGAGCCATCTTAACCCCAAGGATAGATTTAACCAAGCTTTTTCCTGCAGGAGGAGCAGTGCACTCCTCATTTCCCCAAAAAAGAATGGGAATTTCCTTAAGGACAGGTTACTCCCAGCTGGGAGTGTGGAAAACTTCCTGGAATGTTCACACCATCCCCCTGCAGGCTCCAGGGAATGCGCTGGCACCAGATCCCGATGGAAAGGAGAGAATGGGAGAGGTCTGCTCCAAATCAGCCCAAAAAGTGCCACCAGTGCTGAGCCTGAACCCTCAGACTGGAAATGAAGGAATTCTCCTGGTCTGGGCTTAGTCTCAGCCTTAATCCCAGGATGCAGCCTAAGGGTAAATCCCTCTGGAGCAGCTTTTGGCCTCCAGCCCTCTGCCCTTGCTGTTTCCTTCCTCAGAACTCCACTGACATGGGAACAGCAGACTCCAGCTCCAAGAGCAGCAAATCGCTCCCAAAGCTTCCACTTCCAGGGACACCTGTCCCTGCTGCTTCCAGAAGCTGCTGTTGGAAGGGAAATCCCATTAATTTATTCCCCACTTCCCTTTTCCTTCTTTTTTCCCTTGCATTCCCTCAAAAGGTGAAAGTGTTTCCAAGCAGCAGCAAAACTTCAGTCATTGACAGCACCTTTAATTCCTGCCCTCTCCCAGAGAGATTTGCTGGCTGGGACCAAATCAATCCTTTTTTTGGTGTTTTTTTTTTCAGGAACTTTTGCACCGGGGTTCTTAATTCTTCATTTTTTACGTGGCATTTCCCCAGCTCATCTTGGAAGGAGCATAAACCAAATCCTTGGCTGATTTGGGGCGATGGAGCTCAACTGGAACCAAAGTCAAACCAATTTCCATTGTCTAGAGGGCCTGATAATCTCATTTTTCTGCTGTTTTCCCTCCCCTCTGAGATGTTTTAAGATTATCTCAGGCTGAATTCTCCTGGATCTCTGCTCAGGATTAATTTCACTTTAATGGGAAGTGACTCAATGGTCCACAGGCATTTCTGGAGCTGTCACAGCTGAGCAACCCAACAGGTGAAAGTGTCTCTGAGGGGTTTTTATTACATTTAACACTGATTTACGCACAAACCCACCCACTACGGATTAGTTTTTCTTGGATTTCATGGATATCCCACACATTTGTACACAACAGGCAATGGGTATCCATGTTAGATATAAAAAGAGCAACGAGCTCACCTCTGAGGCAAATACTTCCCAGGCATTCAGAAAATTTAGAGTTTTAGAGTAAAAACCTCTTTTAAAAAAGAGCAACAAGCTCATCTCGGAGGCAAATATTTCCCAGGCATTCCGAAAATTTACATTTTTATTTTTAGAGTGAAAACCTCTTTTAACCCAAAGGCACAACTTCCCACAGAGCAAAATGCAGCTGGTGCAGAAAGGTGATGGCAAAGCACTGAGCTGGCCACCAACACAGAAATATTCCCAGTTTTCACCCCAAAGCAGCTGAAATCCCAGCAGAGCTTTGAGAGCAGGACACTCCCGAGGTCACACAAAAGGTCTGGACTTCAAGGCTGCATCTGGGTAATTCTGAAATATTTCAGAAGGGGCACAGCCGGTGCCAAGCCTGGAGGAGACACAGGGGGTTCCTGCCAGGAGCCAGCTTTGTTCTGCACTCGGGTTGGACATCGGGGGGTTGGAAATTCCAGGAGGAATTTCCTCATGGAAAGGGCGGAGCTGCCCAGGGAGGTTTGGAGCTCCCATCCCTGGAGGTGCCCAAGGAAGGGCTGGACGCGGCACTCAGAGCTCCGGGCTGGGGACAGGAATTGGTGCCAGGTTGGATGTGATGATCCTGAAGGGCTTTTCCAGCCTCAGTGATCCTGGAAAGGAAACCAGGGCCCTGCACAAGACCTGTGCCAGTGCTGTGCCCACAGCGAGCCCCTGGACCCGCTGCGAATGCCCACGGTGAAAATAATGAAATAACGACTCCCACCCTCGCTGCTAATTACCGAGACAATAAATTCCCAATAAAAAGAAGCCAAGTGACAGAACCCAAGTGCTTCCCACCACACTCCCACCCGAGAGGGTTCCAGTCACACCACAACGAGGTGACAAACACGATTATATTTATTCCATTCGGGAGCAAACAGCCCCTCATTCAGCACAACAGAGGGAAGGCTAATGCAATTGAGGCTCGCTAATGCTGCATCGCTAATCCCCCCCAAAAAACCTGCTACAGCTTTATTAGAATTTCCTCTGAAGCCTCGATGCCTCCTATCAGGGCTGCAGAGATTGTTCTCGCCGGGCAGGCAGGGGGAGATGTGCTGATAAGGAGCCGGGCTGTGTTTATCAGCAGATAAATAACAACCAGCCCCAGCCCTCCGTGCAGGCTTTGTCACCCTAACAATGCACTTAAATTCCATTAAACCTGGAGTTTTATTGACAAACGAGGCTGGGAGGGCGGGGAGGGGGGGATGTTTCAGCCCGCTAAAATCTGCAGAGGGAGCCCAAGGAGCTGGAAGGGGAACGTGGAGCTCCAGCCTGGCGCATTTCCAGCTCACCGGGCACAGAAGCTGCTCCCTTCGGGAAGCGGTGCACAACCAGGTCACCTCACTGCGCTCCCAGACACGCAGGGGGGACTGAGCTGATCGCGGCTTGCCTCCGAGATGTCACATTCATAATGCAAGAGGCTCGCTGGAAGTGACAAAACGAGGGCTTGGTGGCAGCTCCGCCACTGCTGCCACCCTGTCCTGTTCTCTCCTCGCGGCCCGGCCCTCCCGCAGCTCTGCTCGTGTCAGGCATTAATGTGACATCCAGGGGGAAAAAAGGGACACGGCCACATCTGCTCCCGTCACCCCTCGGCTGCAGAAGGAAAAGCACCTTTAGGAAAGAGGGGAGAAGGAAGGAATCAAACTGCAAAGACCTCTGAAGTCCCCAAGGATGGTGCTGCATCAAGGGTTTCAGCCACAAGTCACCCGTCACACGCTACAGGTGCCACCAGCTGCCCCCAAAGCAGCCCAGGTGCCACCTCTGAACACTCCTCTCCTCTGTTCTTTCAGTCGTTTCTGTAGTTTCTACAAAGCTCTTTCACAGAGCAGCAAAAACATCAGAGAAAGCGGGAGAAAACAAGATTTGGGAAGCGCAGCTCGGGTTCCTGACAGCTCCAGGAGAAACCTGCTCGAATTCCAGCAGTCGTGGCTGTAGGAATGACAGTGGAATGCAAAGCAGCCTCGGGAAGAAGGAAAGGAGAACCTGGGAGTTCTCTGGAGCAGAGAGTGATTTTTCTGGCTCAGGTTTGGCACCCTGGGATGGGAACGTCATCGGAGTTCTCTGATCCACCCCAAGCTGGTCACAAATAACGGCCCCAAACCCCTCAAATGCTGAAATCCCCCTTTTGGGGGGCACAGAGTTTCTGCCTCCCCTTAGAGCTGAGGGGAACTGAGGGGCTGTGAGCAGGGGAGGTGACAAAGCCCTGGGAACAGGGGTCAGCCAGGCCTAATGGTGCTGCCCTCACTGGACTAACCCAGTCCCTGACCACTGCCACCAGTTCCTCCAGCACAGGCTCTGAGTGATGCCAGCAACACCACGTCCTGTCCTCCCACCTCCTCCTCCAACTCAGAACAGGCTGAAGCTTTAATTTATTTTTTATTTCTTTTTCTTTTATTTATGGAGCTGGAGTGATGGCAACACCCAGAGCCCACCCGGACCCCTGACCTGGCACTGAGCTCTGACTGTGCTGGGAGTTCTCGTGGGTGAGGCTCTTGCTCAGACCATGGAAAATTCCTGCCCAGGGATGGAAAGATGGGAAGGCTCAACCTCATGTGGGTATTTGCATGAAGAACCCACATCCCCAAGTCTCCAGCAGTCAGAGCAATTCGAACTCTCAGTGTCGGGGCTGTTTTACTCCGTAACTTCCAGCTGCAGCTGGGCCTGGGAGCAGAATTCCCCTTGCAAAGAGCTCGCTGGAGCCATCTGCTTGTTTACTCCAGGTCTGAATTTAGCAGCACGGCCACGGCTGAGGGAAAGCTGAGCAGTGGCTTCCAGCCAAATCCCCAGAACCCGCTCGGTCCCGATCTCCAGGCCCACACCCACGAGAAGCTCTTTAAGAAGGGGTCCCGTTGTGTGGTGGCCTCTCCACAAGGAGTGTGGCAGCAGGGAACCGTGGAATGGTTGGGCTTGGGAGGACCTTAAAGCTCATCCAGCTCCACCTCCCAGGCTGCTCCAAGCCCTGTCCAACCTGGCCTTGGACACTGCCACGGATGGGGCAGCCACAGCTTCTCTGGGAATTCCATCCCAGCCCCTCACTGCTCTCACAGGGATGAATTTCTTCCCAATATCCCACCCAAATCTCTCTTTTTCCAGTTTGAAGCCATTCCCTGTGTCCTGTCCCTTCACCCCTTGGCCCAAGCCCCTCTCAGCTCCCCTGGAGCCCCTTTAGGCCCTGAACACTTTAGGGCAGCGTTGCCGTGCACTTTTTGGCCGGACTGAAGCCTCCAAAGCAGCACAAACCCCTTTTCCCTCTCCATCCCTACTCAGCAGGGATCCCCCCTGGTCCTCCAGGTGCCTCTTCCACCGCCTCCAACCCACCAGGAAGCCATGGAATCGTGTCCTGTTCCAACCTTCAGCTCCCATCAAGGAAAAGTAGCTTCCCTCCCTCCCTGCTCCAGCCCCACATCCCTGTGGGGCCCGAGTCTGCCTTTATCAGCCTTTCCATTCCTCTCCCTGGCAATTTGCTTCCCCAGGAGTTGCTGGCTGCTTTTCTGGGAATTTGTGTCCCAATCTGGGGTTATCCACAGCTGGCATTGCCACCACGAGCCACAGCTGCTGGAGAATTGTGGAGATCCCATCAGCAAACAACGCAGTGCTGGCTGAGAAATCAGTCTGGGGAGCTTGGAGGGCTGTGTGGAAATCAGGATGGGGTTTTTTCTCTGATTTTTGAATATAGATAATAAGGGAAAAGGTTGTCCTGAATTTTTCCTTTGTGGAAGGAAGATGGATGAGGAGGGCCTCAGGACACAGCTGAGTTTTGTCACCTCACTACATCCTCCAAACTCCTGCATATTTCCCAACTTTTCATTCAGAAATAATGAGCAGAACCCTTTCCTTTAAGGAAAAAATTGTTCCCATCCCTTCTTTTCCTTGTGCTGGAAGAAATGGAGGCAAGAGGGGAAGAAACACCCCAGGAATCCCCTCAAGGCCCTAAAATCTCCCTCGCACATCGAACACGGCGCTGCCCCAACCCAAATTCCTCCTGCTCCTCTCCAGCAGCAGCACGGGAGGTTTGTCCTTCGCCATCAGCCTCTGGAATGGCCTCCTCAGCCCCAGGAACTCCCTCTGTGCCGAGCTCAAGCTGCCACAACCTCAGCTTTAGAAATAACAAACTCCACAGGAGAGAGGTGAGAGCTCCTCTCAGACAGGGAGCTGCACAGAAATTCCTTCCTTGGAATCCTAGGGAAACAAATATTCAGGATAACGATGTCCTTGAAATCAGGAGGGCTGGGAGGCGAGATGAAAGCAGGGCCACGAGCAGGGACCGAGATTTCAGAGCCCAGCCTCACCGTCCTCACACCGAGTGCGTGGCAGGGCCTCGTTCTGCCATCTCCACTGCCCGATTTCCAAAGAGGCTTTGCCCTAAAAAGTGGGATAAAGCTGGGTTTGCTCTGCTGCACTCTTCAGGCAGGAGGAGAACACCCGGGAGCATGGTGCTGGGGGAGGATTTGGGGTTATTTTCTGTCTCAGGTCTGGAAAGGATGAAGATGTTCCATACTGCAGGCGACTGAAGCATCTGGACAATGGGGACATGGGGGGATTCTCTGGGCAGCGCCAGGGGGTGAATTTGATGACCCTCGTGGGTCCCTTCCAGTTCAGGATATTCCAGGATTAAAATCCTGGGAAAGAAGCGATTATCTTCATCCTCCTCCCTTCTTTAGGCACCAGGGCTGGACTGGGTGACCCCACCACAGGTGGCAGAGGACACACCAGGTCTGCTCCCCAATCCCCCAAATGAACCCATTAATTGTCTTCTGATTAAGGGTGATCTGATTAGTATTCAACAGAAATCACCCCCCATTTTGGCCAAGTGAGGAAAGTCAGGAAAACCAGGACAAGATTCCCATTCCAGGGTCAGACCTGCTCTGCTTTTCCAGCTCTCTGCTCAGTCCCCAGCACCTGGGAGAAGGTGTTTTCCCAGCCAGGGCATTCCAGAGGCAGGATCCAGCTTTTCCACCACAAGCCCCTCACAAAAAGGCGTCATTTAACTGGAAAAATCAATGGGAAAATATTCCAGCAGCAGTGAGGGCATCACTGCCAGGAGCACGATGACAGAGCCACGACGGACACAGCGGGAATGTGCCCACGGAACTGCATCCACACAATCCTGGGACACGGCACAGGAATCCTGCTGCACCTTCCCATCCAAAGTGCCGACGGCCCCAGTACAAACCATTAATAATTAAATCCTTTGGGGTGGCTGCAGTGGGGGCAAAGGAATCGTTCCGTTCCTCTCCAGGGTCATCCAAGTAAATGAGGCCTCCCTGAAGATTCCCCAAATATCCATGTCCTGGATGTTGTAACTCCAGAAAAAGAGAGAGGGAGACCAAATACTGGGAGAGCTCTGAGCAGGAGCTACAAAAGGCAGGAAATCCAGCGTGAAGCCAAACATTGGATCGGATTCAAAAGGAGCAGAAGGGAGGAGGAAAAGATCCAGATAAGGATTGTCTCCAACGGGGACCGCGTTTACCTTATTAATTCCTGATGCTGCTCTCCTCCCAGCAAGGTGCTTGGGATCGGGCAGGAATGAAACAAAAGCTGGGCACCGTTCCCAGAAAAGCAGCCTGGGAGCAGTGAATCTTGCCAGGCAGCCCAGCAGGGATCTGTGTGTCCCACACAGAGGTCAGCGCCGAGCTCCCCGCGGCACCGAGGGGACGCGGCCAAGGTGACACAGCCGGGATGGCCCCGAGCCCCGGCCCCGTCTCAGCTCCAATCTGCTGCATAGTCTAGACACGCCCGGGGTCACACCTTGCCCTGGAAAGGTCATCTCCACACGCTGCTTTATTTGTGCTTCCTGTCTTTTGTCCAGCACGGAGAATATTCCTGTCCCCATCTCTTTTTTCCCTGCATTTACCCGGAGAGCAGGGACTGCGGCAGTGAAGGTGAACGTTTCAGGAGCTCCTCACAATTTACTCCTGTCACCGACTGCATCAGCACCTCCAGGTTGTCTCTGACCCCTCTCAGCTGCAGAGAGCACCAGGCACGAAGGCTTCTCCCATCCCAGCTCCCTCCTCCTCCTCCAACCCGTGCAGCAACCCTGTCCTTACAAACATCAAATCTTCCCGCAGAATCCCAGCATGGTTTGGTTGGAAGGACCTTAAGGATTATCCAATCCCTCCCCTGGATCCAGGGACACCTTCCCCCAGACCAGGGTGCCCAGAGCTCCTTCCCTCCCTTCGAAGGGCAGCGCTGGTGCTGATTTACACTAAAAACCAAAAGACAGGCAACACAAAAGATGATCTGGGATCACCGAGAGGAATTTTTATGAGGGAGCAAAGCCTGGGTAATGATGATGTTGAAGGAGCAGTCGTTTGCTCAGAATGGTCCCCCAGGTAATTCCTGCAGTGTCTCCAGAAGTTTAATACTGGGGATTATTGCAGGGAAGTCTCTCAGAACGAAGCAGATCCTTCACTTGCTCTGACATTGTCATTTTACACCACATTATTCCACGGCAGAGCTGCACAGCAATAAATCCTTCCTTTGCCAGGGTGTGGGAGCCCTGAGAGAGGTGCCAGCCACCAGCTAAAGCAACAAATTGTTCAGCTAAATTCTCATTTCTGCCCCGAATTCCACCTTGTCCTCAATGACTTTTTAGGAAAAAAAAAAAGGAGTCACCTGCTTAAAGCCTACAGGAAGCTCTGAGATTTCATTCCCTGACAAACTCACGCTGGAGCTTTAATTTAACAGCAGCAGGGACAAGAAAGGTGCTTTTCAGTGACTTCCACTCAATGAAACTGTGAGAGAAATAGAACTTGGTTTTCCTCCTTTCCTCCTTTCCAAACTCATAATTTCCAACCCAGCTTTGGCTCTTCCTGCCAAGAAAGAAACTGTGAAAAGCTGTTTGCAGTGTCCTATTTATTTAGGAAGCAACTGAGTAAGTTGAGCAGGAGAGCATGAAACAGGCCTGGCTTTATCATTTTGGGTGAATTCCTTAGAAAAATCCGTTTCCAAGGGTGTTTGCTGCTGAGAGAATTGCCGGAATTCACCCCAAATGAATCAATTGTTGCTCCTGAGGATCAAGTGGCACCTTCCCAGCAGCAAAGTGAGGGCTCCTGTGTCCATCCAAACATTCCAGCACCCACTCAGCACTAACTCCTGCAGAGATTCCCTGGGTGAAAGCTCTCAGGAAAGGGGAAATGCCTCATTTTAAATTCCACCTGCCCCTGTGCCTGCCACCTTCAGCCAGCTGGGAATTCTCAGGTGGGATTATCAAATTCCCAGGTGGGATTATCAAGCTCCCAGGTGGGTTTATCAGGTTCCCAGGTGGGTTTATCAGGTTCCCAGGTGGG